>VZTN01017032.1:21555-96212 GCA_013400515.1 Erpornis zantholeuca
GGTTCCAGAGAAGAAAATGGAGTATGACAGAGGTTTGCAGTAACCACAAGATGATGAATAAGGTATATGTGAACTGTTATTTACCAACCCACTCTACCAGCTGACTGAGCAGCAAGCAAAGTGAATTCAGGGTAAGTTCAAACCAGACAATAGAAAGTGTTTTTTTACACTGTGGATACAGGGCTTGAAACTTTTGCAGCAATAGGTTATGAAGACAAATAATATCAGCACAATCATAAAGAGTCACAGGGAAAGTTGTGGAAATCCAGTGTGGGAGAAACAGATACTAAAAAGAATAATCAGGGACATGTTCTCTTAAATCTCACACAGAGATTTTGGATGCTTTAGGTCACCAAAAGGAAGGGACTAGTGCTAATCACCATTAGTCTCAAAAAAAGCATCTCCTATTACTTCTTTTAGAGATAGAGTACTGCCCTTAATGGGCTGTTGTTCTGTGTCAGTATGGCATTTAGTTTTAGTAAATGTATCACAGTTTGAAGTGAAGCTTCTTTCAAAAAAAGTATTCTTGATCTTTCTATTTTTAATTTCCTTTATTTTCAGTGACTGCTTCAAAACTTCACTAATGGAACATGAACCAAGAATACAGATATATTTCCAAATAAAAATATAACAAATAAGAGCTGGAACTGAGAAGGAAGGAAGGAAGGAAGGAAGGAAGGAAGGAAGGAAAACCTACCTATTTTGGGAGCATTCATCAAGTTTTGCTGTTACTTGATCGTGCTGTAAATATTGTGCTATTTAACACAATAGGCTCAGTAAAACAGTACCAAGAGCACCTCTACTTTTTAACTTCCTGCCAACAGGTTTCCATCCAACCTCCACACATTATGAGAGCATTTGCCTTTGTGTTTAACCAGTGCAGGTAGGTTTTAGCATTTCCTCATTCAGTTGTCAGATTAATAATAGAAAAATCAAAAAACAAAAGTAAACTCTCTGCTAGAAAATCCAAGTGTATTTTGAGAAAGGCTTAAATATTATTTCAAAACCAATAAGCCAGTTTAAAAAGTCATGAGGTTTTTTTGTGGAAGCAAATACTACTGTTCATATGTCTTGATATTGGGGGTATTGAATCCAGTCAAGTTAGCTCTTTAAACTTTTCCACAATCCTTGCAGCATTGGACACTTCATTTTTAAGGAAAACGAAGCTTCTCGTTGCTCCAGGAAATGGGGCTATGAAGAACATGTCTAAACCCTAGGGATGTGGCAGCACAGATAGCTTCTACATGCCACTGAAAAAAGTGTCCCAGGGAGATCTCCTTCCAGCCAACCAGTGAGGAGCTTTGAGTTTTTAAATATGGTTAGCTCTGTTAATAACCTATCCAGAGATCTGCAGGACAGCAGAAGGAACAGGGGCTGCACAGCCTGAATTTCTAGTCAGCCTTTGTCAGAGGACAACATGCTAATACTTCACGCTTCAGTGCAAACCTGCACAGACTTCTCACAGCCTATGCATAATTGCATATGCAAACCTTTAAGCTCTTCCCTGTATTTTTTGTTTCCTTACATGCACGTATATTCCCAGTTCCCATGTTTCATACTGCTTCCGTGCACAGTTTTCTTACATCTTATTAGTGATTTTAAATCATCTGCAGGCAAGAAGAGCAGGAGTAAGTTTTGAAATAGGGCAGACTGGTATGACCAGGTACAGTTACCACCTTTCACAAATATATTAGCAAATGGTTTGTTGCAATTTTCCTTTCACCTCACTGGTTTAATAGAGATGCCAATGAAGTAACTCATGACTTAACAGAAACCAATCATGACTTTTACTTATTCTTCTACTTCCACCAAACCCCAGATTAGGATTTAAACAAAGCAAGCCTTATTTCTTAAAGCAAACCCATTTCATTCCTCCAGACATGTTTATAGATGCATGAAAGCTCCCTAGAGAATTATTTACTACCTTTCTTGCCTTTAATCACACAATCTGCAGATCAAAGGGCAGAATGTTGTCCGGAAGTGTACCTTACTATTCCATGGTGACTAAGTGCTGTTTTTGTGAAACCTAAGGTTCCCAGAACAAATTAACGACTACCACAAAAATGAATAGTGCTTGCTCATATCAGTGGGTTCAGGAAGACAAAATAGTATCTAATGTCTATAAAAAATGCTTTCAGGAATCACTGGTAGAAATTAAACTGCTTAATATCTGCACAAGTTTTCATTCAAATGATAAAAATATCCAAGATGTGTTTTTCTTGGTTTTCTGATGCTTGGACATTAAAGGGTTTTCACCACTGTGAAACACCTAAAGTGGGAGGAGAACTACAGTTTTTGTCTTCACATCCTGAAAGGGCAAAATTGGAGTTACACTTCATTTTCAATATAAACATCCTTTAAATACTGATTGCAAACATTGTATTAGACTGGACTAACAAATGCTTAGTCTTCAAAGTCCTGTTGAAGTCAGTGATACTTGGACATGCTTAAGAATTCAACCTCATGCTTTGGATATATACACTTTTCTTTCAGTGCAGATTATTGTGAATAGCTAATAAACTCTTCTATTTTGTATAATATTACCTCAGTGTTACACTTTCCTCAATCACATTTTAAACATTAATTCAATTTGTCAGAAGTAGTTTCTTAAGAGAGTATATAAATTAGGAAAAAAAAGGAGGGATATAAGCATGTTTAAGCATGACTCAGATAACTTGTAATTACAATGAGAGACATTTATAGATAAAAAAAATAATCCATTATATTTTTTAATTACTATAACACAAGATAGCTTCCATTCTGGGCTACATTCCTGGAAATCTTCTAACTGAAATGCCTCAAAAGTGAATGTAAAACTAAGTATATTTATAAAGAAATCATATTTGTCTTTCGACCCAAGAGATGTGTGTGCCAAATGGGTATCATTAACTCACCCCAGTGTTAGACAGGGGAGGAGACAAAACAGACAGTACTTGGGGATGGAAGAGCTCAATCAAAATAAGGATTACGGAACAGTACAAGTGCCAGTGACAGGGTCAAGAAGGAGGATAGTGTTCAAAGTCAGGTTGGGTGGAGCTTTGAACAACTTAATCTAGTGGAAGGTGTCCCTGCCCATGGCAGAGGGTTAGGAACTGTAGGTATTTATAGGTCCCTTTCAACCCAAACCATTCTGTACAATTCTATGATATTCCAAGTCACGTGACAGGACTATCCATTTAAAAATTACAAGGGGAGAAAAGTAACAGAAGTGTCTTGGTTTGAGACAAAATTTAGGGGAGAAATATTTCCCGAAGGAAAGTAGGATTGTAACTACTCCTCCCCCTATTATGTTCGGAAAAAGAAATATTTTTTCGGAGGAAAATGAAGAGGAAAAAACTATTTATTTAACAAAATACACAGGGAAGGAAAAAAACCAAGAAAGAATAATACTGTTAAACAATAAAATTTCTCACTTGGGAGAGAAAAAACTTGGAGAAGTCTTTCTGGTTTCAGTCCTTCTCCGACGCTGGGTCGGCATGGGAAATTCCCCCCTGCGAATGGGTGGAGAACTGGGGGAGGGAAACAAAATCTCTCAGTGAGGTTTTTTGAGGTTTTAATGCTCTAAGTCCAGAAGAAAAGGAAGAAGAAACCAAAGTTTCAAAAAAAGGAAGGAAAAAACTTCTTCTCTCTCTTCTTTTTGGAGAAAAAACCAGAGACAAAGTTTTCACTGGTGAGCTGAAAAACCTCCCCCTCCGTCACCTTCAGCTGCTCCCCCACATGTGACCTTGGACACCAGCGGCTGTGAACAAAAATTCCTCTGGCCTTTTTTTCTCCCCTCTCAGGCATAGAATGGCATAAAATTTATTTTTTGGGCATAAAGTAGACGATATAGGATATATTATACACCATAAAAATCACTCCAAGACAAGAAGTCACAGCAGTCACAGTAGTCAGCATGAGAAAAGATGATGGAGAAATAGTGTAAAATCTCACAGAGAGTTACATATGAAAATATTCCAGTTTATTATAAAGTTTTCATCACAAGCTGGTAACGTGTCACATGAGCACTAGTCATAGTATGACCAAATACTGTGGGCAGTATAACCTGTTACTCATGAGAAAAGAAATCAGATAGATCTGAAAAATAGGGATAGATTCTGAAATTAACTAACTAAGGATCATAAGTTTATCCTAACTATTACAATACCTGCAATGGTCACATTCTTATTTTGATATTTCAGTGAGGACAAAAGTTTACGTGTACTTTCAAAATACCAACTAGGCAAATATTTTATTTCATGTGTATCTTTTTTCTCTTGTTTAGATAGAATGTGTAGTAATCACAGAATCAATTAAGTTGGAAAAGACCCCTGAGATCATGGAGTCCAACCTGTGCCTGAAACACCACCTTGGCACCACTGATTGCCACATCCACTCTTTCCCTAAACACCTCCAGGGACAGTGACTCCAACACTGCCTGGGGCAGTCCGTTCCAATATCTAGTCACCAATATCATCAATATCTTTCTGTGAAGAAATTCTTCCAAATGTTCAACCTAAGCCTGCCCTGGTACAGCTTAATGCTGTGTCATCAGGTCCTGCTGCTGTTTGTCTGGGAGCATAGGCCAACTCCCCACTGGCTACGACCTTCTTTCAGGTTGTTGTAGAGAACAATAAGATCACCACCCCTCAGTCTCCTCATCTTCTTCATCATCTCCTATTATCACAAGTATAGAAAAACAGAATTCCACTTTGAACAATGTTTACTAAAAAAATTTCAACTCAGTTAAGAGAAGTAAACAGAGTTAATAGCCAGGAATTTGTAATGACATTTACAGAAGCTCTTTCTGCTCCCTCTAGATGTTTTTCTGTGTATGGAATTGATTGTCCTCTTAGATCAGTGTGTGCAGGAGTTATATCCATGGAGTTACACATCTGTAAGTGAGCAGAGGCAGAACAAGCCCAGCTGACTCCATGAATTGCTAGACTTACATTTACATTTAATAAAAATCTCCAGACCACAGGGAAACTGCAGCATCTCAGCCCTCATTGTCCTAGCAGATTAACATAATCAAAACATCATAGTACTTTTAATTGAAAAAACTCTTCTGAAAAATCTAACAATTAGTGCCCCAGTACAAGGAACTGCAAGTTGAAAACTTGAAAATCTGGCCCCTGTTTTGAAACCCTGATGAGAGTATGAGTTTTGGAAAAATATGGCCTCTATGCTGTCATTCTGAATACTAAAAATACAGCTTCATACATGCAACTCACATCGCTTCTGTATTTAACTGTACCCAACGCAGCAATGCCACCATATGGTGTAGTCCTCTTAGCTATATCAGTATTTAATTGGCAACACCAATAGGAGCCCATGGAAATACAGCGATTATGAGTCAGCATGTGGATAACAATGCCAGGTACAGACATCCTCAGAGGGAGAGTGGGAAATGCCTGAGGGAATTCATTAGTTTTTAACATCCTTTCCCATTACTTTCAAGCCCCTAATTTCTGTCAGTAGGACTCACCAGAAGGTTCATGTCTCCTATCTTTTGAAAACTGCAGGATGAAACTTCCCCACGCACAGCTTGGAATAAAACAGGCCATGTGCAGTTGAGCAGCCAAGAAATGTTTAAGACTAAATGTAGTATGAACTTATTTTTTACTGCCCAGGCATCATACCTCTTAGGGGAGAGTACTATGCAGTGAGTATGAAAACTGTCATCTGTTGTGCTGGAATCCTCATCCAAGTGCATTGGAATTTTCTACCAAATTCTGATTTGGCTTTTTTTTGATGGAACATTCATGAAACATAAAGAATTTTTTCATCAATTTACAAGAAAAGACATAAACTCAAACCTCATACAGAATAAGAATATTCTTTTTTTTATATATCTTATCATTTCTGAACATGGGCCTGGAGTTAAATTTGTTCCACTCTGTTCCTTACAAATCTGCTCTGACACTACTTGCTATTCACAAAAGATCATAGAAATCATAGAATTTACTTAGTTGGAAGGGACCCATCGATATAATGGAGTTCAACTCCTGGCCCTGCACAGGACCATCCCCAAGAGTCACACCATGTGCCTGAGAATGTTGTCCAAAACCTTCTTGAACTCTGTTGGGTAAGAAACCTTTTCGTGATATTCAGCCTAAACCTCCCCTGACTCAGCTTCAGTCTGTTTCCTTGAGTCCTGGCACTGGTCATGAGGGTGAAGACACTGCTACCTGCCCTGGTTCCCCTCATGAGGAGACAGTAGACCACAAAGAGATCTCTCCTCAGTCTCCTCTTCTCCAGGCTGAGCGCACCAAGTGATGTCAGTCACACCTCATACAGCCTCCCCTCCAGACCCTTCACCATCCTTGTGGCCCTCCTGGACAACCTCCTACAGCTTTGTCTTTTTTGTATTGTGACACCCCACACTGCACACAATATTCAAGGTGAGGCTGCCCCAGCTCAGAGCAGATCAGGATAATCCCCTCCCTTGCCCAGCTGGCCATGCTGTGCCTGATGCCCCCCAGGGCACACTTGGCCCTCCTGGCTGCCAGGACACTGCTGACTCACATTCAACTTTCCATGTCCCTTTCCATGGCCATTAATATATTGGAATAAACCTCTTTTTATTGCCCCCCATGGCTCTTTTCAGATTCAACTCCAGTTGAGCTTTAGTCACATGAATTTTCTCCCTGCAGTAATAAGCAGCACCTCTGTATTCTTCCCATGTGACCCTAAACATGCTTCCACGGGGCATAAAACTTTCTTTTATTTCCTGATTTCCAGGAGAAGCTTCCTATTCAGCCAAACCAGCCTTCTGCCTTGCTTCCTTGACTTGCACCATTTGGAACTTGCCTGCTCCTGTGCCCTGGGGAGGTGATGGTTAAAAAGTGACCAGCACTGACAGACCACAGCACCTGCAAAAGCATTTTTCCCAATGGTCCTTATTTACTAATTCCCTGAGTATCCTGAAGTCAGTCAAAGAATAATTCATTGGCATCATGGTCCTGGCTGGGAGGTCTATAGTAGGCTCCCATGATGATATTTGCATTATTTGTTTGCCCCTTGATCCTTACCCAAAGGCTCTCAACTGTGCCATTGCCGACTGTGAGCTCCTCCATATGTTCTAACCCTTCTATTACACACAGTGCCACCCCTCTGCCTCTTCTGCCCTGCCTGTCCTTCCTGAAGAGCCTGGAACCAGTTCCAACAGGGAACTCTGGCCACAGGACTCATCCCACCAGGTTTCACTTATGCCAGTGAGAACATTTGCCCACCTCATCAGTTGTTTGTCCTAGTTCCAGGGCCTCATACATGCTGTAGAAGGTGCCAGCCCTATATGTTAAATTTTCAGAAGGAGAAGGAACCTTCTTCCTGTTATGTGAACTGACCTGCTTCCAGCCTTTGTCTTCAACAGACCCTTGACTAATTACCTTTCAGGATTCTGAGTCCACCTCCTTCTCCACTACATCGAAGATTTGATACTCCCGAGTGTCTGGAGACTATTGCATCTCTGAAAATAACCAATCTCTTTCTCATTAACTCAAATACAATGTAACTTATTCACTTCCTCCTGTAGCTCTCTTCCCTGGTGACACAGATCCTGAACCACAGCACACTTTCTGCAACAGAACCCTTTGTCAGCTCCAGCCTCATGGAGAGCCATCAGTCACTCCTGGAACCTGTGACCTGGACAGTTCCATCTCCCATCAGCAGGCATGGCTGGCTGGAGGCCTCTGACACAGCTGCTTCTGTGACTCCAGCAGCTGCAGGGGAATGAGCTCTACAGCATGTCAACACCACAGCTGAAGAAGCGTTCACTGGTATGCTGATAAGACTGAAGGGATCTTTTTGTGCTCTTCTTCACCAGATACTGAGTCTGTTTATCTGCCTTTGTTGGCTCCTCCCAGGTAGTTGTAGAGGAGCTCTTCCTGCTCATTCCCCTTCTCAAACTGCCATGCAAACTACCATGCCACACCTTCACTGCTGTGCCACACCCCTGCTTGTCACACTCTGGATCATTCGTGCTCCCTAATTCTGTTTAAATCTCCCATTCTACTCCTGGCAATGTCCCCTTCATGGCTGATTGGCTGTACAGGGCTTCCAGATCCAGACAGGTGTCAGGGCTGCTGCTCAGGTGTTCCTGAGATCAGGAATGTCCCTGTACAGCTCAGACTAACCCTCACCCCTGGACTTGCTTCAGTCACCAATGCTGTCCCCACTGCTGCAACTGCTGCTTTGCTGACTGACCCAATAGATGACCCCAATACTAAAATTCTTTAAAGTTTTGTCATTTAAAGAGAAGATTGAAACTGCATTAAGCCCACTGGACAGCTCCACTTTGAGAATCCACTCAGACAAGCCACTCTACCTTGTTCCCCTCCACATTTTCAAGTAGGTAATTTATTTTCTACAGTTCCTGTAGTGTCATACACTTTCAGAATATGTTTGAAGGGTACATACACTTAGAGTTTGCAATATGCTCATGCATCCTCTGCACTGAAAGCTGATCTGTTAGTGTACCACTGCAGTTATCATGGACTTCTTCCAGAGAACAATGTCAGAAGATTCACAATAAACAACATCTGAAATCCAGATCAAATCCTGTTTCCTTGGTATGACTGTATGGATGGACACAGGTAAATAATCCATCCTCACAAATATCTCCTGAACTCTTCTGGTGGGTGCCACACCACCTGTTTGTGCTGAGTGATACATCAAATAGCATCTTAGTAGCACTGGTGCAATGGATCTGCAGACTATTTCTCACAAAGACAGCATTCATATCCCTGGGCACTCAATTTTCATTCTAAAAACATATTGGGAGACCAAAGAGGGTTAAGTATAGATGAGTAAAGCATATAATAGAAAAAAATTGAAAATATTTGCCTTCACATTTGCATATTCTTCTGATTTACCTGTTCCCTTTATTTTAAACTGAGAGATCCAATGATGAAAATCATACTTTTAATTGCATACCATTCTAATCACCTATCATGTGAAAAAGCTTTTTTTAAAAACAATAACAAAAAGACTGTAACAGCTTAACAAATCATGGTTTGATTTCAGATCTGTTTCTAGAAACTCATACAAAATGAAGTTCTAAAAGGATTTCATTCTCTCTAATCCCAATATCATTAACAACTGTTCATATTTTTCAAAAATCCCCTTTATATATATACCAAAGCCTTAAAAGTTTGCATGGTTTTTGATCCATAGAATTCACCAGCAGTAGGAAGAATAACATCAGAGATAGAAAAAAAGATGTTCTCACAGGCAGTTAGTATTCATACATTTCATATCCAGAATCTAGAATTATTAATCTGTGATTCACCTTCCATAATAGTCAAAACAAGTATCAGCTTATCCCTGTAACATTTATGACATTTTTATAGCACTAATTAAGACAGGCTAAAAGAAAACTGATCAGTCTCCTAAACCTCATCTGTAACATTCTAGAGTTAATGGAAAGGTGCCTGTTGACTTCAGAAACTTATAGGTTGAATCTTATTAGAATATTTATGCCTGAACAAACAAAAAGGGAAAGCATGGGGGAAACAGTATTATTTTATGCTTCATTTTAATAATTCTACTCCCTCAAAAAAGTTTTCACCTCTATCTGGGCTCACCACTAGTGTCAAAGAATAGAAACAAGAGCAGAAGAACACCAAGTGTGCTCCAAGACAATTATTTACTCTTAAAAAAATAAGGTGCACAGTACAAAAACAGTATAAAAAAAAAAAGTGAAGTTTTATGCTTTATTAGTAAATGGTGTAATAAGGATTGCTGGGTCACATTTGTGCCATAGCAGATATCTTAATGCCTCTGGTTATGCCTGGATCTGTGAAGTGCTGTGACATTTGGCAGTGCAGGTTAGGATTCAGGCTTCATCACAGTATTTTGGTATTTTCAAAATCACTGGGATACAGAATACATAATTTGCATTGGCTGTGGAAGAAGAGATGATGCCTATTCTAGCACAGAGGGGGAAAAGCCATCTATAGCTGATCCATTGAAAAGCCTACAGATGAAAAACAAACTGCCCACAGCTTCCAGATAGATTTGAAAGAGGACAGTGAGTTTAAAGCCTTGATGGTAGGTCTTTCGGAGTTTTTGTAGTCTTTTAAAGGTGACTTTTGTTACAAAAAATGAGAGAAAGACATTAAATATGAAGGCTGAATCTTTCAAGGTGATCTAGAAAAATTAGATGTCCAGGCCTCAAACTTTCCTAGTGTTTTTAGGGATTTCAAGACATGAAGAGGACTTTTTTCCCAGATAATCCTTACCCTGTATTGCAATCGGGGCCCTAAGAAGTCATAGTTCCTTCATCCTATGGCTGATTACTGGGTCTATTTTCTTTAATCTTTGCTATATGAACTGGTGTTGATTGGAAACTGTCAAATAAAATATATTTGGGTTAAATTCTCAGGAAGGTTCTTAATTTTATACCTTGCAGATGCTTGACACATTTATTATAAGGTAAGCTTGAGCTGTAAACATATTTCTGCCATAGTCCAACAATTTTTAAATATCTAGATTTTAATATAAAATCAAATCTGTTGACATTCAACATGTCAAGGATAAGTGTCTGTACACAAACACTTTTAAAATGTTTTGGAGTTAACTTTGTCCGTGGCAGATTGAACTAAAAAAAAACCACGACAAAAGCATCAAGCTGATGTAAACTCATTATCTATGAATAATGTAAAACAAATGTGCCAGATTTGTACTTCTGGGTGGCAAAGCTGGTGCACAGATGTGGTACTAATGATAATGGAATTATTTTCCAAGGTCCAAGCTAACTTAATAAGTCCAAAAAAGAAAGATTACATGTTGATGATTGTGTGTTGAAAGAGCTGCAAGGAAAATTTCAATATATGCATCCAAGATGCTAAATTCTGGGCCAAGAGGGATTTTAAGCGGAGCTCGAATTCGGTCTTTTTCAGAAGCAAGGATAAACACAGGATTGCTTGATGTATTTAAGCATGGAGAAATGCAAGGAGGCTGAAGCTGCTTTGATAAAGTTGCCCTGTGCCAGTATATTGGCCACACCTCTCAATAACAAAAGCAGTACATATCTCAATAATAACAGAAATGCAAAAGGCATGGCAGAAAGTTTTTACTAGGCTTTTGAGATTGTGGAAACTGATAATTTCTTTTCGCTTATCAATAATTTAATTAAGATACATGTGTCGTGCTTTGAAACTCTATTTTTGCAGTAAACAGCGGTTGCTAGAAAGGTCTGATACAGACCACAGAACTGTGAAATAAAACTGGGTGGATCTAGACAGTCTGTGAATGAGAGCATTAAAATTCAAATGGCATTTTCCTGGGAGCAACAGAGGGTTCAGATAGAGTTTATTTTCCGAATGTCTAAGCTTCTTTAAGATGGCTTAACTGCTAATGTTAAAAGCAGTGACTGAAGGCGGTTAGGCTCAGCTGGTGTCACACAGCTATGTATAAAACAATTACTTAAAGCTATGCTTTAGTTTAGATGATTGAACCCAATAATTTGTATTGCAATATCCTCTGCATAATCACTATGGATAAGCAATTTTCAAGGTGCTCTAAAAGTTGGCATCTTGCAGAGCTACACCATAACATCATAGTACAGTCCTGTCTTAAGACAGTGAGACTATCAAGACTAGCTTGAACTAGTAATAAGCAGCTCTCTAGAAAACAGAAGTACCCATTTGGTAATTTCTGTATTTTGCTGTATTTAACAGGTTAACGTTATCAGTCAGCAATCTAATTTGATTTTGAAGGATTAAAAAATATTTGCCCAATTTTATTGCATATTAATATCTTATTAGTTTTGGGAAGACTTTATCCCCATTTTTTTATCTCCTAAGAGTTTACCAATATCATAAACCCAATGTTTATTCAACCTTCAGTCAGCACTGCCTCAGAGGATTATAAAGCTGAATAAACCAAGCTATTATGCCTTTCATTATTACAGCTTCGGACACAATGAGCTTGTTCCTGCTGAAAAAAAAAGGGTAGACACTCAGAAAGATTAAGCAGAATTTGGAGTAGGCATATAGTTTGCAGATAGTCCTAAAATATTGATATAAAATATTAAATTTATCTTCACAATCAAAAGAAGAAAACATAAAATATGTTGTCTCATGTCTGGAAAGAGATCTACAAGCCTCAGTTATCTGAGAACAGCTTTTACAACTTCCTAAGCCAAATAAACTTCATTAACAGAATAAACAAAGACACAGAGAGAGATGTGGCTGTAAACATCAAAAACAACCTGTTGCAAGGACTTACTCTGCAGTCAGGGAGGAGCAGTGGGTCTGCTGCAGATGATCTCATAGTGCAGCCTGCTCTTTGGTGCTTCCTGGTACTGAGAAATTAAGTATATGTTGCTCCTTAAATACACAAATAGTGAATGGAGTGAATAGTCTGAGGAGGGTTGAAATTTTTCAACATGGACATTATGAGGCCAGGTACTTACTATTTCTCCAGCTAAAATGACAGTAGATTTTTGAAATTTTGCAACTAGTAGAAGGTACTCTTTATCATGAACCAGACATCCATTACACATTTAGGAAGGTAGATGATGTATATAAAAATACATATATATAAAATTTGAGTGATATTATGACAGCTCTAAAATTGAACTTAAGATTTAGAGTTGCCAATGCAAAGCCCTCTCCTCCTAAGCTAAAAGGCATGCTTTTCATTGTCAAGCTGTTAACAGAGACATCCACCTCTAAATACAATCTGTCTATCATTTTGGAAGGCTAATGTATGATACTTAATATTTCAAGCTTATTCTTCATTCTAAGATCCATAAAACTTGAATTCCTAAGTGCACTGTCACTTGCAAAAATGTTTTGGACCAGATCCAAAGAGCTTTCTTAGACGAATACTCCAAAATGACCTTTGACTGTGTGTTTAGTGTCTCAGAGTAAGTGTGGGTTTTCTTCAACACAAAACCACTTAAAGATTTTATATGTGTAGTTTCCCAAGAAATTATCTGTTTTTTCAGATTTTGTGTGGCAAAACCAGATTGCTTCGTTTTGCTAACTTTTATGATAGAGTCCTAAGGAGTTTAACTAAGCTACACAGCTGAGGAAGGCATTATTAAAATACACAAGATAAGAGTGGCATGCTCCATAATATATCCTTATTATCATAGGTTAAGTGTTCAAAAAGCCTTATATTTTTCTTGGAACATTGCTAGTATTTTGTACTTTGCAGCTGTAATAAGGTTCTTTAGCTATTGTATGCCCTGAAAACTTGAAAAAAATCACCTCTGACTTGGTTTTACAATTGGGAAGACAAAGAAAGTAATGATTTTAACTGTACCTTTCATTTTTGTATTGAAATTATGTTCTGCTCTACCTTAGATAACTGATCATGACTAAAAATAACATTTTTCATTTCTTGTGGTTGGGATGATTTGGTTGTTTTGGGGTTTTGTGTTTTGGGGTTTTTTTGTGGGTGGGTTTTTCCTGGGGGGAGGGGTTTTTTTTTCAGGAACAAAATATTCAATCTCCTCGTCCCTAAAAATGAACAAAATAAATATAATGGAGTAAATCCATTATGTTACCAATCACATGCACTCTATAGCTGTTAATAATGGATTTGTCCATATAAAAAGTTCCTTGATTTAAAAGACTTATTTCTGGTTTTTAAAAATAAAGAAATTAAAGTAAAAAGTGATAATCTTTAGTTACATAAACCAAGTAAAGTAAGTTTACATTATTTTTTTTTGTTACTGCAGGAAAAGAAACTTCTAAAGATTAAAATGGTCTAATATTTTTCAAGATTTTTGTAGTTGCTTTTCCACTTTTCAATGGTGATGCATGCATTATGTCAGTTAAAATAAGAGGAATTATTCAGAGGAGGAAGTCAGTTTGGAAAAAAAGCAAAAGTAGAGAAATAAAGAGGACTGAGTGGTGACACGCAGCTTTGGCACAGGGGCGAGCTGCTGGCAGGAGAGGGGACAAGAGGAGGTGGCAGAGCAGGGCGGGGTGCGCGCTCGCTGCCGGAGCTGCTGGCAGGAGAGGGGACAAGAGGAGGTGGCAGAGCAGGGCAGGGTGCGCGCTCGCTGCCGGAGCTGCTCCCCGGAGCGCCCCGAGCCGCGGCACCCAGCGCAGCAGCGAGCCACGATCGCGGCGCTGGCTCCAACCCGACACGGGCACCGAGAGACCGAGCCCGCTGAGAGGGCAAATAGGTGCCTGTGAAAGGGCCGGGAAGAAGATTAAGTAGCTGGAACTGCACATAGAGGAATTTTATCCTCTTTAGCGTTGGTAGTCCTGGTTGAGCTATTTGCGCGCAGCTGATGCTGTTATCTTTGCCTGGCGTTTCAGCAAAAGGAAGGGAGGGAGCAGAGGTTGCACACAAATTGCAGCCTCCATATTTCCTCTGTATAATATTTCTGTTTCTGACAGGATGGATGATCTTTTTAAACACAGCATACACTAGCATCCAAATACACTATTTATTTCCTCAGCATCGTATGGGCTGCCTTGTGATATTTCCTTGAGAATAAATACAGACTGCAACCATCTGTGTCTGGACTGTTCTCCCATGTCTTCCTACAGTTACTTCTTCTATGAGTTATTTTAGCTTTTCTTTTCTTTGTAGGTGCATGTGTATTAATATACAAGCTATAAAGTTCCAGTTGGAAAAAAATGTGTCTCATTTAAAAACATGTTTAATCCAATTTCCTCTAAATCACATGGAATTTTAGTCCCACTTTCTGACAGTGGGACTGTCAGAAACTTAAACTTGTTCAAGTGATACTTGAACACTTACATTCTGTCTGATGGATTGTAATTATTCACTCCCTTTCTACTGTGTAAACATCTTATCAAAGTACCTGCATTGCCTAAACATGCTGGGTGATGTAATATTAAGATAAGAAATGTACAGGGAACAATTTTCATAAGATCAATAATAGAAATTCCAAACTTGATCTTTGATTTATTTAAGAGAAGATCTTTGCTAGACACCAGTTCCTGAAGGCAGTTCTCACCAATTCCTCTAAAGGTCATCAACTTCTGGAGAAAGCTTTACCCAGTGTTTCAGAGTATCCTGAAAAATACTTTATGTTGACTCATAAGCAGTTACTGAGAGAAGCTTATTAATTCCATCATAAATTTGGTTTTGTTTTTCTGATGAAGTTTGTAGGAAAGGTTGCTGCCAGGTTGTTATGAGGAACTTCAGGCTTATGGTTTCACCAGAATCTACATTAGTCAGCAGACCTTTCTGAGCCAAACCATGTGAATTATTAACTACTGGCTTAAATATTTGAGAGCTAATTATGTAGCGTGTCTTCCAGTTAATTTCCTCAGTAATGACTTTTCACACACAGTTTTCTCTTCTACACATAGAGAAACAACCGAAAAAACTATATAAACGTAAAAAAACTGTGTCTCCTGTAGGCTGGAAAAAAGGGAGTGATTGTTATTTGTAGTGACCATTATTATCTTTATGGTATCAAGCAGAAAGGACTCACTAGATAGTACTGTACTTGTGAAGGCAAAACCAACAATCAGATATTTGAGATAGAAGGAAATGAAGGTTCAAATCTGGTTGTGGAATATCCTACTTCAAGTCAATGGAATTAAAATTGATTAAATTGAACATGATTGTAACAGAGTACAGAAATGTTGAGTTATCCCAATAAATTTTTGGAGTAGTTTTGAGTGACATAGTGTTAGCCTTTTTCGTTTCACACTTTTGATACTTGGGAAAAGGTGACAGTAATTGTGGTGTGATTTGACCCAGATTCATCTTGAAGAATCCACATGGAGGAATTTAGAAGAAAAGTTAATGCCTTACAAAATAGTCCAGCAGTATTTCTTTAAAAGGACCATTTATATGTATATATATATATGTATAATCTACAAACATAGGCAGTAATTGATTTATAATGAATGTAAGTTTTCTTCTGTGTTAATGCTCTTTTAACAGGAGTAAGAAATTTCCTCCATCCAACATCTTTCTGTAGACTAAACTCCTGTAGGGGAGTATCATGTATTGTGTGTTATGTTTGGACATGAGTTTTTTGGACTGACTTTAGCAGGAAATCTAGTAAGTACTTTTGCAATATATCTAGTGAAATATAATGCAGTAATCTTCACATTTGGAAAATCCTTTGTATGTACAGATGAGGTGAATGAACAAATTTAAAAGCATAAATTTGTGTGTAAACTATATCATCCAAAACCTGATTAGAAAATAAGCCAAAATAAATTTGATAGGTTTGATACTGTGCACTAAATTCTATATTTTGACATTATAAAATGATTGATTCGGAAGGAGAGGTTTTCAGAATTGCTTTTTATAAAGGTATTAAAAAAGTACAAAAGAAGGGAAGAATTACTGACACACAATTTTCTGTGGATAAATTCAGAAATAAAATCTAGCAGAATCTGTATCACAAAACTATTTCATCCTCACCATCTTCCCGTAATTGCCTTTTATATACTTACCTTTCAATCTTAAAGAGTTATTCCCACTACTTTTTTCCAGGAAGGCTTGGTAATTGTCCTTTATATTTTGCACAATATAAGTGCTACAGCTGTGAAGTAGCAATTTTACAGCTAACTTTTACTTTCTGTATTTCTTTTGCTAGTTCATAAGTGTTATTAACATTTGATATTCTTTTTCTTCTACTTTTTAAGAAAATGAAACCTTTATATGGGCTCACCTTGACTCACTAATACTTATGACTTTGAATTATGTTGTTCTTCATGTTTATGATGAGAGGGAAAAGGACTCTCTACGTGAAACTACTGAATTTTAGTGTAAAGTTCTGGAGAGGTGACTCTTTTGAGTTAAAAATAAGACTTCCTGACAGGAAGCAGTTTTATAAGAACATCTCCATTTTCCTTCTATATGTTTAGCCAACATGTTAGCCAGCCTGAAAGGTTGCTTATCTGCTTAGTCATCAGCTGTCCCTAAAGCAGCTCTGCAGAGATTGGGCATTTGGGTGGAGCAGGGCTCTCCTGTGCTCGGTGTGCTGCTGGGACACCCAGCTCACACTGCTCCTGGTGCTCTCGCTGTTCACAGCAACCTCATCATGCCTCAGGAAAAGGGTCGTGTCCTCCTTTGTGTCTGTCTATGACTGTCTACTGTACTCTGTAACAGTAATAATTTCAGCTAAACACTATTTGGGAAATCAAGGCTAATAAAGTTCCCAGTGGGAGAAAATACTTTTCCACCTGTTTATTAACTGTATCCACACAGAAACTGAACAATGGTTACATCATAAAAACATTCTGTACAGTCTTGTGTGTATTTAAAGACACTGTCTCAAAAAGTAAAGTGACCACTCTCTAATATTTGCATCCATCCCTTACATTTTTTTCCAGATCTAATTATAAATATAATTCAAGAAAAACAAAATTATGGCAGAAAAAAATTCTCAAGCCCTTAGAAGTTGCAAAAAAATCCCACCAATGTATTTATTTGAGAATGGTGTTGTCAAATATAAACACAAAATATGTATTTTATAAAAAATATTATATATATTATATATATAATGTATATATATAATATATATTACAAAAATATATATTCAAATATCTGAAAAATATCTTTTAGAATACTTTATTTGCCAGTTTTATGTCCCAGTGATAAATGATTTAGTTGTATTTGCAAATATGAATGGAATTATCGTCTATACTTTTGTTTTAATATGATATTTTTTTCATGAAGTGATGGTTAGAACATCTGAAGCTACAGATCTAAGTTAAAATCGACTCTTTCTAATTTAGTACAGGTATAGGATCTGAGTTCACTTCTCAGAAAGTTGTTAGTGTAAAGCTTTGTGAGTTGATCAGCTCCAGATACTCAGCTGATATAAATTTTCACTGAATGAAGTACTTGAGATAAAATGTGTAAACAGGACCAATCAAGAGTCTGACCATTTAGAGGAAGGGTGTGTAAATTTGGTTTCAAATTGTATTATAATATTTAAGTATTTTTGCCTCGGCTGTGCTTACCTCAAACTGTATCTAGCATATTTGAACACTATCCTGTGACTCCCTAAGCAGGGGAAAATGAAAGATAGGCCTTACCACATTTCTGCATGACAGTCCTCAAAAATGATACTTTCCTGTCTCTCCAAGGTAAAAGAGGTGATCTCTGGTATTTCTGAACTAAGTTTTTTTTCAAAACAAAATGTTTTTGAAGTGAAAGAAATAGAGATTCTTTTATTCACACCTAGCAAGCTCATAAATTTCCTAAATTGGAATGCAGAGAGGAAACAATTAAACTGAGTATACATTTCCAAATCTGGTATACTAACTTCAATTTTGTGCTAATTGCCACATAAACATTTTGTGCTGGTTGGAATTTTTGAGATCATTGACTAAAATTTTGACTGAAACAGAAGAAATGTTTTATCAGACAAGAATCCTAAGCATGTGATAAAAAGACTCAAAATAACCCCCTTGGAGTCATGGGATTCAATTCCTGCTGCAGTCTAGTAAATTACTAGACTGTAATCTATTGATTATAAAGTAATCTATTGAAAGTCTCCCTAATAGCTCAAATATTCTGTTGCTAAATTTTCTTGCTAAGCTTCCATGCTAGAATATTCTGAAGACAGCTGAAGACATCTTCATTTTACAACTTTATTGCTTAAATTTAGTGAAAACGTATACCTGACTTTCTTTCACAAAGTAACAATGTCAGTGTGTGCCCTGAGTTTAACAAATAAAAAGGCCAGAAACTAGCAGGCCAGTGTTTTCTTTGGACACCCTCAGACTGCTTTTACATGTGGATAAATCTTGTTTGGGCATGGTTGAGGTGTCTCTTTTAAAAGACTGTATTGCTGACAGCAAAGAGCAAGATTTTACAGCCTGAAGCCAGTGGGAGTTCTGCCTTCGACCAGAGTCAAGAGCATATCAGAGCACAGGTTACATTCCCTCCTGTAAGACACTGTCAGATCTGAGACAGAGTCCTTGTTTGGGAATCTCTCAGTACAAATCTCCTTTTGCTTCAAGAGAATCAGAAATCTTTGACTGAGAATGTCTTAAACAATAGCTCGCTGAAGACTGGTTAAGCATGTGGGTTCACTTCCTGGCTTCCAGCCTAACTTTGTTTCAAAAATTACATTACAAATCTGTAATGACATTATAGATACAATACATTTGTGAAGTACCTTTGAGTACGTGGAAACATATGTAAAGAATGATCATGTATTTATGAACTGGAGAGGAGGTTGTGCTGCAGCTGAGATTAAAAAAAGATATGACTCATAAAAACCTACCAGCCAGGGCAGTATTGTAAATTTCTGTGAAATCTGGTTATATTGTACAGTCCTAATCCACTCTATTGGGCACATACAGCCTAAATCACTACCCTTCAATTTCTCAGCATAACACTTAGATATGATAATTGGGAATTGCTATTTTTTTTAAAACCCTTTTGGAGGAATACATCTTTTTCACTAGAGTGAGCATATCCTTATATCCTTAGATTCCTTTTTTTTTTTTAAGCATTTCTTTGTAAAATTCTGTTGAGGACAATCAGAGAACTCCCATTTTTTTGTGAACTTCTGTTCCCTTTCTGTGTTTATGTTGATGGGACTCTGGCATGCAAAATGCTGCAAGCTGAAAATATGGCAAATACAATTGATGAAGCACTAATTTTCATGCATTTGTCAGCAATTCAAACTCATTTGTACAATGAAGAGCTTTTCAACACAGCTTTCTGTTAAAGGGTAGAGGAAAAGGTAGTTCACTGTGCCCATCAGAGAGCACATCTTTCATCCAGGGCTTTCAAAGTACTTCCCTAATTAAGCTTTCTCACCATCTTTTGAGTTAGTTAAGTATCAGGTAGGTGAACTGACAGTTTCATTTCAGCACTTCTGTGTGAAATACATGCACAAAAGGGAGCTGACACTCCAGAGAGGTGAATAGTGCTCCATGGGATGCATGGAGCTTGGTCAGCCCTGTCCTGCAGACAAATGTGGCTTCTGAAGCCAGTGACTGCAATCACAGCTTTGCACAAAACCTCCTGTACTTCCAGAAGCCAGCTTCAGGCTCCCAGTGCCTGCATCTGCTCACAAGGATGTTCTGCTGCTCCCATTGTGCCTCACACATTTCGTGTGCCTTACCTGCTCTTTGACTGTTTTTCTCTCATCTTAAAATGTAGGCAAGATTTCTCCCCCGTATCATTAAGTTAAAGGTATGAATAATGCTATAACATCAAGTATTTTCCCCTGCAAATACACACATGTATATACGTAAATATGCATATGTAGTCTGATTTGCTGTTTGCTGTGAAAAGGTGTTTAATATTTTAGAAAAAGCTTTTGGCTTTGACTGGGAAAACATGCTGGGTTTTGCCAGATGTGTAGTTAGTCAGAGTAATTAAATCATCTGGGTTTGCAGGTGGAATGCAGGAGAACATTTTGTGGTTTATTCTCAAACAAAATGGAATTATAAAAGTCAATCACATTTTTATATTGGGGATTTTAGCCAAAATTCATGTCCATATAGTTGAATATGAGAAGACAAATATTCATGATTATCAAGACTGTAGAAAATCTGTTTTCATATAGAGATTTCTCACAGGAAAGTTTATTTTTCTATAGTTACTACCTCCTTTTCAGATATTGCTTATCCCCCCAGTTTTTCTCAAGGTCATTTTCCAGTGCTCGATCAGACTTGATTTTCTGCTGCTTCCCTCTCAGCATTGCACTTGCTTGTCTTCTTCCTGAGGTGTTAGGATTTTATCACCAATCAGTGCTTTTAGTGAGTCACCTCCAAGACCACATATGAACCTCTGTTCCAGTAAAGGTTATAATCCTTCAATCTCTTACATCCTATAAGGAGCCTGGTTGTTTTTATATTTTTGGGCAAACATAAGCCCAAATAAGAGCCCAAGTATAATGTTTCAGCAAAGCATTACAAAAACTAGAAGTTCAGCCCAAATTTTATGCTTGAAATAGTTATGGTAATGTAAAATGTGATATATATCGTGACGTGTGTAATACAGAGTGTTAGGATAAACATTTTATGTATCTATTTTTACAATAACTTGTGATGGTTTGGTGAAGTAGTGCAGTTAGATGAAGCTTATACTGCTAAAACCTTTAACCCAAGCAGTACATGTACACATATTTCCTGTCCAGGCATTTCACACAGAAAAACTCTGGTAAGAATAATTCACATGGCAGAAGGAGGAAGAGTACAAATGACATGTCAGTTACAATTTTAGTGTTCATTGCAATCCCTGAAACATCCCTGGCATAAACCGAAATCAGACAACTGGACCAGATGTCAGGAATGTTAATGTGTGTCTTTAAGGTCGTATTTCATTTTCATTCTTTTGAAAAGAATTAGGTTCTGTTTCTGGGATTTTAGGAGGCAATAAAGAGATTTTCATTACCCAATAATAACCACAGTGAATGTGAGAAGTATATTTAAAGGAATTCTCAGTATAATATCACAGCTGCTGTAGCTGCCTGTAGTCAGTTCCCTAACAGTTCCTGTAACAGTTAATCACGATAAACCTTTTAAGAGTAAAAACCTGATCAATTTTTCAGTAGTTTCATTCAAGTTTACAAAGCATGAAGCTAGTTAATATCCACCATTCCTGTTCTCGAATTTTCTAAAGAGAAAATGTTTTAGAAAGATTTTGTATATCACAGTTGCTCAGTTCAAAAGCTGTGTAGGATTCATATGTCAATTTACAGTGGTGCAATATTTTAAAATTCATAGAGAATTTAAAATATGTTTTGCCAAACAAGGAATGATTCCTTTTGTTAAACATACATGTTAGATTAAATGCCTCTCTTCATAGACTGCTTATTACGTTAGACAGAATTCATTCCGTTGTAAGAACAGACGGCTTGGTTTGATGGAATGTGCTTCACTGAAGGGAGAGAATGGAATTGTTTGACAAAATGCATTTTGTGGATGGATTGGGTGCAGGAGAGTGAATTGTGGCACATTGTCTAAGGAAAACACTGAAGAATTGATTTTAAAATGTTGAGTATAGAATGGATTGGAGTATAAAACATGCACATTATTGATCAATCAGATTGAGAGGCCTGACAAAAAATAAAAGTGCCCACAGAATTCATTCTGTCAATGGGGACATTTTCCATCTACCTGCATCCTCAACAAATTGTGTTTTCTTGTATACTTCATATGCTCTTATCAGCACAATGCCACTTTCTCCCAATTTCTTTTGCCTCTGACAATAAAAACACTTTGGTGAAATTCCTTGCTGTGACAGATTTCACAGGCAGTGCATAGCTCAGCTGCTGCTCTTTGGTACATGCTTTTCTGGCCTAGAGAAAGATCACAGAGAGAGTTTGGGCATTTCTGCTGCACATTCATCCTTCGAGCTGGGTGAGTAGCGCACAGGGAGAAACCAAGCAAGGCCAGCATTCTGTGTTCAAATGCCTGACGTGGGGGAGCAGTGAAATTCAAAAAATCCCTCAAACACCTGATGTTAATTAACAACTTAGTAATGGTGTTCAGAAAATCCCAGGTGCTGAGAGGGAAGTTATCTAGAGCATTATGAGAGCATTTGGAGGCTGAGACACAGCTCCCACCCACAGAGCTGGTTGCTGTTCAGGATAACTTTCCAGCATACACGCCTGGTCAGGCTGCCCTTTCCTCTCTGGGAATTGGCAGTCTAGCAGCTCAGGTCTTTAACATTTAGCTGTAGGAAAATTTGGTTCATATGCACAGTATGTGGACCTGCTTTATGAGTGACATTAAGGAGCTTTGCTCTTCTTTAGAGAAAAACTAGTTATGCTTGACTTCTGCAAGTTTTGGGGAAGTGACTATAACAAAAGCATAAAAGGGACATGGACACAGCCACTTTTCCAGAAAACCATACAAGGAGCTTCCAAAGGCTGAATCGGTTGTACCCGAAAAGAAGAACAAGTTCCCTTTTTTTTTAACCTTTATTCCTTTTGCAAATACTTTTAAAAGTCAAATCCTAACACTCTTACCGAGAAAAATCCAATGCCATTAAGAGATAGGCAGAAAAATTACTTTTTACAATATGAACAAGTGAACATAATTGAACCATAATCTCTTATTGCATTTTTACAGTGGGCCTAGTTTAGGTGAAGTCAGAACCTCTAGATGGATTATGTTCCGGATTGAGATAGTAGCACTGCCTGGGGTCTGAAGTCAGACATGACTAAATCCTTGCAGACCCACTTGAATAGCATCTATGAACCTGTTGAAAGTTTAATTTGAGAAAAGTACATTGTTGGCATATGAAGAAGCTTTTTAATTTTTTTCTCCTCTATTTCAAAATTGTTATCACGACTGTTTTGTATCAAACACTCTTATAAGAGTTCATAATGCTGCATAATAGGGGTAGGTTGAAGTGTTTATGAATTGTTAATGAATGATGTTAACTGACCAAGGTTAATAAAGATTCATTAAAATTCATAAAATGGTTCATGTATATTTCATTGCAAACATAAAATGAGATACTTTTCCAAACATGCATGTTTCCTGAAACTTAAAATTAGGAATTTTCAGAAGCATTAATTAGTGGAAAGCTGAAGAAAAAGGTTATGATGAATGTACAGTTTGAGCTATTTTGAATAACTCTTCTGTATAAGCTCATAAATTATTCAGTACAAACCACTTATGTAATATTTCTTAAAGGTAAAAGAAGCATCCTTTCAGGGTTGGTTGCCCTTTCCTTAAAGCAAAATAACTCTGTTACATTACTGGAACCAAGTTACAGAAATAAATTGATTTTTCCCCCCAGGGCAGGCATCTGTTACTTCCTAAAGTAAAGAAATGCTCGAGGAACATATGGTTGAAGGGATTTGGCAGGGTTCAGTTTTAGAAGAAGAGATGTATATGAGATTGAAACAGGAAACAGAAGAGTATCTGATTCAGCCAATATAGTGCCAGCATGTTTTATCTAAATTTAAGTGACTTTATGAGTTAAGAGCAGTTCAGCTTCTTAATACAAAAGGAAGTCAGGCTTATCAGCTGGGTAACAAACTTTGCTTAGACTTAATTTTGCATAATTGAGTAGGCTGTGGTCCTAGTCAGATGCTCAGTTTCATTAAATTAATGCCTTGGGGGTGAGGGTTAAGGGTTACTCTTGTGAACAAACATTTCAGAAGTGCACAGACTGAAATAGTGTGTAAAAGCCAGTGAAAGCTGGGTATGTGGCTCAGCATTTAAATTCCACTATTCATTTAGAAAGAAAGTCACCAAAACTAATAAAATGGGGATTTATCTTCCTGGAAAAGGGAATGTGATCAGAATTCAAAAGTGTTAATTAAAACATTGTGCATTTTCTGTAGACTGGAGGATTTCAGTCTTAGATTATTTCCAATTACTTTTATTTTTGAACTCTAGGAATAAGGATGAAGATAATGTCATAGTCATGATTCCCAGACAACTTAATAGAGCCTGGGATTTGTGGCAAGACTTTTCTGGAATGGCTGCACTTGAAAAAAAGAGTGGGTTTTTACATTTTTCTGGAGCTGTGAAGTTAGGTTTCTGCTCCCATTAATTTGTCCTCTTTGTGGCAAGGGTTATGACATTTGCAATATCAGCCCTTTTTTAGATGCATTGCTGCTTGCCTTTGAATGAAAGAGAGAGCAGTCGAAGAGCTCCCTATTTTGGATTTCTGATCTGTGCCCCTTTGCAGTACAAATCTATTCGAAATGGAAAGTGAGATGCTAAACTTCCATAGTCATTTGCCAGGCTGCTGATAAATTATGATTATCAAGAAAATAATTATGAGGAAAAACTAGACTCCAATGGAATAAAGATGCTATTTCCAAACAGGTAAGTTGCAAGTCCATACTGCATTTCTGCACCCATCTTACTGCTTAGAAGTATCAGATCTCTTTAATAATTCAAGGAATGTTGTGTTTTCAACCCAAGGCATATTACTAACAACCTCTGAATGTTGCTGGAAGGGCCCCTCCCAGAATGTGCTGTTTTTTTCCCCATGTGGAATTGGCTGTATCATGATTTCTGCACTTGTTTTCATGCAATATTGAATGTTTGAGTAGTATCTTCACTCTGCCGAGCTGCAAGGGAAGGGAAGGGGGCTGGCAGGCACTTGGAGTGTCCTCAAGAGGATGGGCGTGCTACAGTGAGAAGGGTCAGAATTTCCTGGCAGCTGAGAGCAAAGAAGCTGTCAGTCAAGGGAAGCTGTAAGATACATGCAAGGCAAAGGCTTAACTTAGCAGAATAATTCTGCTGTTTTAAAAAAAACCCTCCTAAACAGCAGATTTCAAAGGTACTCAATGTCTATATTTTACTGAATTCACAGAGATGAGAGCTGAAGCCAATGAAATGATGCAGAAATAATGGCAGAATTCAAGCATGCGTTCCTCAAATCTCAACTTGCAGTTTCTCTTCTAACCACACCACCTCATTTTGTCCCAAAGTAAAGCTTATAAAAGTGTGGGGCAACTGACTACCTGTTCTGGATCAACTGCAACCTAAAATAATGTCAGGTTGTTTTCTTGTGATGGTATGGTCATCTCCTTCCCCAGAGTCACAGTAAATGTTTTCTGTTTTCTTTCTTTGGAGCACATTTCTTATGTTCATATAACAAAATTTTTGGCCACTGAATGTTAACTGGTTTGATTTTCACTACCATATATGTATATTTTCTTCATTTTTATTAAGATTCCATTTCAATTTGTTGATTTACTGTTTTTAAATGATTTTTTAAGAAGTATTTGACCTACCACTGAAAAAATTTCTCTCATCTGCATATTGAATGTCTTGGCAATGTCCAGATGAAGGATTGGATATGCTGGGAGATATATGGACAGATATTTTTTTTCAAGTGCTATGAGATTGGGTGTGATGAGCAAGACTGGAGCAAGTTTGGGCTGTAGAATCCAATCCATCTGCAGTAGAAAGAGTTATATTGTCTGATGACCTAAACTGTCTGGGACATCAGCAACAAAAAGAATAATATGAGATTTTACCTGATATATCCAGAGAGCTTTTGCAACTACTGTATTTCTACTAATATTCACTCCAGTACAGGAGAGCAAAGTCATTTGTGAGTCTCAACTTTAAACAGCATTATAGTGCAAGTTTAAGGCCTGCCATTTGAGTTACAAAGTTTTTCATTTAAGGGGGTGGTTTTGCATAAATTGTCATCTCCTATTTAGGCACATCATATGTGAAACCCTCTCTACTGCTACAAAGGGTAAAAGGCCTCCCCAAAAGCTAAATGGAACATTCAGCACAAGAAAGTTCTCCTTGCACATCTGAGTGAATGTCTAAGCACTCAGGTTTTGTTCTGCTTAAAACAAGCAGGTCATTTCTGTGATTTTAAATTTACAAGTTAAAACCCACCCCATATATGTCTACTTTGAAGAGAGGCCCCAAGCTACTGAAGACTTAAGTTATGATAAGTCTTATCACTAAAAAATTATTTTCTCTAAGTGGGGGCTGATCAGCATTCAGAACAACATTCTGATGATTACTCCAGACTCCTGTGTCTGTAGAAGCAGGAGAGAGTGAGCAGTAAGGCAACATTTGCAACCTGTTCTTTCTCAAGCCATAATTCTGTGCACACACTCAAAATATCTTCCCATATTACAAGTACAGAGCTTGTGTCTGCAGCACATCAGGACCCTTAAGGTGATTGCATTAATATAGGAAATATCATACTACTTACTGGGAGTATCAAGATTTAAGAGTGGGGAATGAGGAAAACCTGGAACTTTTCAATTTTAAATTGGTTTAGAAATGATAAGAAGGAATTGAATATTTTGAAAGAGATAAAGCTTAGGTGATTGAGATGATTAAGAGACATGTATGTTTACAGGTGAGAAAGAGATGTAATTTCTTGTACCCTGGTGCAATGTTCTGACATAAAACAGAAGCCTGGCTCAGCTTTGTTGCAGGAGAGATACAAGAGAGGTGAGTTGAAATGCTGTGGAGGGAAGATCATTGGATGCCATCAGCCCACAGGACCACAGTGTGAAAAAGGTCTGAAAAGGACCTTAGCGGTTCCTTTGTGCTAGGAAGTTACATACAACAGAATCCTGTGTGGAGATGACAATTTGTACCTATACATTCTCTACAGATTAAAGAAAAAAGATAAATTATTCACCAGAAGCTCCAGCTTTCAGAAATGAGTTGTAGGGAAAAGTGGGTTTAAACCTTTGGAGGGTTTCAGGAAGGAAAGTGGTAATAAAATAAGGTCTAGAGACCTAAATTTTGATATCAAATGTAATGAATTGCTCCATTTTTGTATGTGGAAATACACCATGACTGAAATAGTACTGGAGCCAGCTAGGACATAGGAAATGATAGATCATGGTGTCCCAGTTTGAGACAAATTCAGAGGAAGATATCCTCTGATAGAAAGCAGGTTGTAGTTACCTGTCCCCCACCAGGTTTGGGAAAAGAAATATTTCCTCGGAGTAAAGTGAAGAAGAAACAAAACTATTTATTTAACAAACACACAGGAAAAGAATATTAATGCTAAATAATAAAATCTCTTGCTGTGGAGAGAAACCTGGAAGAATTTAGTCCTTCCGTGGGTGTGGTTCTCTGTCCCTCCTCTTTGCAGCTGGGTCGGTGTGGTGGACCCCCCTCCAGGCCCATGGAAGGTCTCCCAGTAAATCTTCCAGTAAGGTTTTGATGTTCTGGTGTTTTGAACTAGTCCAGAAGAGAAGAAGAAACTGAAGTCCCAGGGAAGAAACACAGGAGTTTAACTCTCCATCTCTCTCATCCAAGAAAAGGAGCCAAGAGCTGGTGAAAAAGCTGGAGGGTGTTTTCCTCCTGCTCTCTGCAGCAGCTATCTACTCACAGCAGCAGAACAAGGGAGGAGTAGTGACCTTGAAGCACAGAACTGCTTTGAAAAAGTTCCTCTGGCTGTTTTTTTCTTTCTCTCCCCTCTCAGGTTCAGTTTAAAGGCACAGAAAGGCATAAGATTCATTTTCTGAGCATAGAGTAGGCAATATGGGATACGTCGTAAAGTCACCCCAAGACACATGGCTCAAAGAATTTAAATGTGATATATTTTTCTGAGTGGTCAGAGATGCTTAATGCAAACTTCACTGTCATCCCTCATTACCAGAATGAGCATATATGCTGATAGCCTGTATCTAGGTTTTCTTGCAAGAAGAAACTATTAATAGTGCTGTATTACTGCCTTTGAAATTCTGTTCTTTCAGATATCACTGAGACTTGATTTAGGTTTCTGCTTTAGAGAACAACTTTAGTTTGTTACAACAACATTAGAAGAACTTACCTGCCTGAATGAATGCCTTCTTGCACTCATCTCTTGAACACCTATATTTTTGTAACATTTGAGTAATTTTCTGTGTGAAAATATCAGACTGAGCTATACTACTTAGGTGTAGTAAGAAAAGGATGAAAAGTAAGAAAAGGATGATTTTTCTTTTAATGTTGCCAGATCTCCAATAAAATAAAAACTTTTGAGTCATGTCTGGGGTTCCTTATGTGTTTCACCCTCAGACCTTTTCAAAGTGTTTTGCATTGTGTTCAGCTTTACAGGATACTTAAAACTGCAAAGTAACCAGAAGTTCCATTAAATTACATGGTTTTTTCCTCTGAATGACATAAATTTCTATTTCCTTCTGAATTCTGAATATTTAGTCAGTTTTAATATCTTCTCTTGTAGTGGATTTTATACATTTCTTCAATTTTGTGCCATTAAAAAAATATTTCAAAAGTGTGTATGTACAGTTTCACTGAAACCAGCTGAAAAACTATAGGGCTGAATAATAAACACTGCAGTGTAAGCCATTTCTTTCTTTTGTTCAGAAAAGAACTCTGTCTTCTTTGTCTCAGCCTTCGCTATTTTGCTATTTTGGTTTAGATTGGGAGATGTTGGTACAAGATGATATTCTCTAAGTCAGAACCACAAGCCATCCTTTGCCAAATAATACATTTGTAAATTTCATGTAGTGTGCATCCCACATAAGTGCTTTCAGTTGATTGTTGGAAATCATACTTTTCATCCTTCTTAAACTTTTGAACAATATTAGACATCCACCATTCCTTTTGTGCTTCCTCTGTCTGCAATGAGAGATCTGTAAGATTTGCCAAAGGCTTTCCTGCTTCCCCTGCTGCTTACTTTATAATGATGGGATATTATTCTTCCTGATCTGATGTCTTGTCATCTTTTATTATATCTAGTTGCCAGACTTTATACCATCTTGTAATCATAAAATCTTTGTGCATTTTACTCTTCTCAGAAAACCCAGCTCCAGTCTCCAGTGTGAGATCTTCCTTCCTTTGTTTTCTTTTTCAGCACTAAGGCAAATCTATATTTAAAATCAGTGAGATATGTAGGTTCTGTTTTTCTTATTAATTCCTGAATTATTTCACTCCAACCATTCATCTCAAGTTTAAGGTATTTGAAAATTGGGTAGTGACATGTCTTAAAGAAAAGGTATTTTTTATTTGTTTACATTTTAGAGAAAATGTGCCTAAGTAGGAATAATGCTGTTGAAAAGACCAATGACTGAGTTGTCTTTCAGCTGTTTTTCCAGTACCTCCCAGAATAATCTTCTCCAAACCTTACCAGGCACTGAAGTGAGCCTAAGAGGCCTGTAGTTTCCAACATCCTCCTTCTTGCCCTTCTTGAAAATTGGGACAAAATTCGTCAGCTTCCAGCCAGCTGGGACCTCTCTGGATTCCCAAGGCTGCTGAAAAATCAAGAGAGCTTTTGCAATAACATCAGCCAGATTTTTTAAGATTCTCGGATGGATCCGATCAGGCCCCATAGATTTGTAGGGATCCAGCTGGATCCTGTAGCATGCCAGGACAGCTGCTAATATGGCCAATGGCAAAGAGGCAGGAAGGATCTTTGTTTGAGTCCACAGAGATGTTTATTCCAGCCACACACGTGGACAAGTCCAGGGCAAAGACAAGATTTATGGGAAGGATCCAGGTTTAAGTGTGGGGTGGTAGGGGCAGAGAGAGCATCAGGGGCCAACCCTCAGGGAGCACGGGGGCAGTACACAGGTGGGGTTAGGGTATGGGAACCAATGGGGAAATAGATGGGGGTGGCTGAGGAACATCAGTCTGTGGGGGGACTAGGAACACTTTTGAACAGGGACAGCACCAATGGAGGGAGCAGAGTGGGGTACATCAGGATAACAGAACAGGCATCCTGTGAGAGAAGCCTCTTGTGTCTCCCTAGCTTGGGGAATGTCTCTCAGGGTCCTTCCTTCCCAGAGGGTTCTTGGAGACCCTTGTGTGGCAGGCTCACTGGCCTCCACAGATGCCACACAATTTCAGGGTTGTTTGGGGGTTGATCATGCTCTCAGTCATGGTCCTCCAGCTCAGGGCACTGGGACCCCCTTGATCTGTCATCCATACTGAAGTCAGAGGCACAGAATGCATTAAATACCTCTGCCTTGTCATTGTCCTTGTTTGTGAGGTGACCATCCTAATCCTATAATGTGCCAATGTTATTTTTACACTGTCCATTGCCATTAAGATATTTTAAAATACTCTTTATTTTACCGCAAAGTTCTAGCCAGCTCCCAGAGAGCCCCAGTTCTAGACAAAAGGGAAGGGACTGTAAAACAGTTTAGAAAGAAAACTTCACCTCAGAAGGAAAGAAATAAATGTGAGTGATGCATGAGCAAACACAGACTGAGAATCAGACTTATTAAAACATTGATATTATGGACCTGCCATGCTGCAGGACTGGGAGTACAAGTCCATCTCGCATACAGGAAGGATGACTCTGGCTTAACTAAATATCATGCAAAAAGTCAGAGGTGCTGCCAGCATCACAGCCATTACAACATCGCAGCTTTTCCTAACCATTTGGAGGACTGCAGAGAACAAGAAGTTTTGAACAGGTGGTTATCCACCTTGAAGTGAATGAAGGTCAAAATGTTGATTTTAATATGAAGATGCAGATATTAAATCAGAAAGCATTTAGGCAGCCAAAATCATTTTTCTAGTGCATCCCTAAACTTCTTTATTGACCACGTAACCAAACATATATGTTCTTGATCCCAGTACAAACTTGTCATCCTAAAACAGGATTTGCACTTACAGGTGGATATCCATCATCCATCGCTAGAAATTAAAACTAATATTAAAAATATGCATATGTTTCTGTCAGGTGCCTGAAAGTATTGGTGCAGGAAGTAAAACATTTTTTTATTTTTCAGAATTTTTCAAAGCACCTATAGGTCTTTACTGGATATTTAGATTCACTGTTTAAAAATCTGTTCTCTGCACTGAAGTTCCTCTTCATTCCTTAGGTCTTAATGGAAAAAAAAGAAAAAAAATTTAGACTGATAGGCCACTATCAGATATTGTTGTTGAAAACAGTGTTAGGCAATTCTAAGAAATAACAGATGACAAATGAACTTTTTAATGAGCCATCTCTGTAATTAAGGTGAGTCCAGATGTGGCCTGTAATTGCCTAAGAAGTTACTGCAATACTTGAAAGAATGCAATAGTGAATTTCACACCTGAAAACCCACCTCTTCTAGTGTAGATGAAAACATCAGGAAAAAAAAAATGAAACAATTAAAATGTCTTCAGTATCTATTATTTCCATTCTATTTTTTTTCCTTGGGAAAAAATGGTTGTGATTNATATATTTATTTATTATATAAAGGCTCTTGGAAAGCTTTCTCTTCATTGCATTGGAAGTCTTCTTGCCACACATCTTGCAAGGATGTAAGTCTGGTTGTATGATGAACACCCAATCTGCCTCTTGTTAATCATTTTCCATGTACCCTGTTTTCCATCTTCCTTCCTACTAAGTCCTCTTGATTAAACTTGATTAAGCTGTCTTCTTTTGTCTCACCTTCGCCCATATGAAAGTCTGAATCTCTGTAACTGATGTTTCTCTAAGGTGCTGACTAAGCCCCTTTCAATCATAAAAATAAATTATATTTGAGTTTAGAAGGTTTGCTGCTGCTCCAGCATCCAGTTTTCTACTGATTCCTCAGCCTGTATAGTTAATTTCATTTCTAGGTGAGGTGACTGAGAAAGTCTTCAGAAACATTGCCTAAATCTTCAGAGCCATGTGAAGATGCCACAAACCATTCCATTCAAAATGTCCTGAGGAGTATAGAACAGGAACTGGATGTCACATTCCAGCATGGTGATTAGGTAAGCAAACTCTGGTTGCCATGCAGCTTTCCATGACTCCTTGTTTGAAGGAAAACTCCAGTAGTTACCTGACTTGTTTCACTGTAGACCAATGTGCTCCTGAAACTCTGAGGAGTGTGCTCTGAACATACCTGATATGTGCCAGCAGTGGGCCCCTAACCCCCAGCGCAATGGAACTTTTTGGGCTGCTTTATGGGGTTTTTTTAAGGTTTCCAGTCACCACAGAGGTACCACTCAAGGGGTTCACCCAGGAAAAGGTCCCTCCCCAGCCTTGGCTCTGCCCAAAGACACAGCACCAATCTTTTCAGAGAGTGTTTTCTCCAGAGTGTGGGAAAAGAGAGAAAACCTCCCTTGTCTTTCTGGTGGAGTTTGCAGGAAGGAACACCAGATTTGTGAGGTTAGGAAGAGACAGCACAAGGAAAAGCTTGTTTGTGTACCAGAAGTTAGAAAATTTATTTCAGAGGAGGAAATTTGGACTCTGTTCTCACACACACATATGATTATTCACCCTGTACAGAAAGCTCATGTACCAGAGCTGTGAGCTTTCCCTGAGCCTTTCTTCTTGGATCAGTGTAGAGTACCCAGCAGAGGTGCTGTTGCAGGAGGAGGAGAGGAATAGTTTCACTCTTCAAACTTGTGGTGGTATGGGTTAGAGCTAGGGCTTTCATACTTCCTGGATGAGTATACCAACTACTAGACAATTAAAAAAAACCCCAAAAAACAAAAAAACAAGGTAGAAATTAAAGAAGTGCATTTATTTGCAAGTGCAACCTACACTTTAAAAGAGTAAAAAAAGAAAGCTATCTTCATTTCCTAAGAAAATCGTTGTTGTTGTCTTAAAAGGCAGATTGTGACCTTTTGGTTGGATGGATGCCAGCAGTCATCCTCTGGAAAGACACAGTATTTCAGGCTATGTATTCTGTTCTCAGTATTTATTAGTTCTACTTTCCTAGCATGCTGTATTTTCAAAGTCAGTCTAGAGTGTGCATAGTATTTAGGAAATAGTAAGAGTAATTTTCATTTTTGGTCCCATGCCTGGCACTTGCCCCTGACCACTACAGGCAGTCTATACAATGCAACACTGGGAATGTGAGGCTCGTGGGTGCAAACCTGCAGCTATAAGCCTCTATATCTTACTATGGATTCAAGAGTTCACCTGGGCTGGGGATCTGCCTTGTGGCCAAAATCCTGTGCTTTTAAGTCCTTAATGAATGCAGCCTCAAGTTTCCAAAGGCACAAAGCAAATCAAAGAGGGAGGAGGGACTCAAACCCCTAATTTTCATTGTGGCTGTATACATGATGAATTTAATAGCAACATCATTTTTAGCTGAAATAATTTCCATTATGTTCTTCAAGCAAGGCACTACATTGCAACGAGAACTGAAAGATTGTTATGAAACAAAATGCTTCTTGATGGTCATAATTATACAGAAAGGCTAGAAATAAGACTAAAATATGTCTGTTATTTGCCATCATAGTCATTTAACAATGTCAATAACAAGTTGACTAAAAAAGCCCCACCCAAAGATCCTTGATTTTTCTTTAAGACATTGTACCATTTTGCCCCTTTTTTGCGAAATTTGTCCAGGAATTTCATAAGTACAATTTTAATTTTGTTTTTACCCAACGTATCTCATACAAAAGTGAATTTTATGGCCAGCAACATAAAGAGTATCCCAAGGACTTTTATAAAGATTTTGAGCAATACTTCTTTGCTCTGTAATGTAGCAGTTGGCTTTTATGAAACTATATATATTTTTTCATGTAACCACTTGCTTTGCTGTAAATGTATTCAGTAGTATAGAGCTTTCAGTGGTCAAAGTGTTTCCAAAGGCTTTTACTATAATTAAATTGATTCTGCATACTGTGTATATAATGATAATTCTAATGGCACTATTATTAGAAGGAGGTACTTTGGGGTTGATAACTTGGAGGTCATTTTGAGACAGAAACTTTATCATTATTATATGTTCTTTTTTTAATGTGAAGTACAAACTGCAAGACAAGACTTGAAATTTGCTCATAATGCTTATTTGCTCATAATTTTCTTATTTTTATCACTGGGGAAGAGGCGATTAGGGTTCAAGAAATTAATCTCAGTCTCTGCAGGTGACATTTCCCATAGTTCTACTATCAATTCCTGTTTGACATAACCTTTTCATTTTGTTGCCAGTACAATACTGGTTTTGTGCCACTCTGTGCTTGGTCACTGCACATTTGTGCAGGAGAGGAAGGACAAAGTAGGTGAAATCCTGTGGGGTTTTGCTGACATGGAGAGAAGCAGCAAGAGGGCAAAAGACTGTAAAAAGGTGATAGGACTTCTTTTTCTGGGACTATACACATGTTCTTTTTCAGTGGGGCATTTATTAAGTCTTTTATCTGAACCTCCCATGGCAAATCAGGGATGAGTGGAAATGCAGTGACTGGTTCTAGGTGAACAAAACAAACCCAAGGTCTCTGAAGCTCCTAAACATTCTTTTAGAATTTAGAATGTCACTGGACTACAAGAGAAAAGAACCTTCAACCTTCATAGAGGAGATGAGATTCAGAAGTGATGAAAAAAAAAAAGGGACTAAGAATATGGGTAAAGCTGTTATTTTATAAGAATTTTTTTGCTATTAAATTATTTTGCTACTAAAGAACTTCAAAGAATAATGAATAGGGAGAAACTTTTCCCATTGAAAGTAACTTATCAATAAACCAGTTAAAACTTGAGATAATATCACCTATAGAGCCATTTCATAAAATCATTATTCTTATCTGTTAGGAAGAAAGCTGTAACAGTTGTATTGACAAAAATTCCTTTTAAATACAATCTTTCAGAAGCTGTCTATAATGCCAAGGAAAGAGACAGAGATATGAAGCCTTCTAAACCAGATGATGTTTGCAATAGCAATGTGTTGCAAGGTTTATGTAGAGGTCTTCACAAAATGGTTTCCGGTATGGAAAATTGCATCATTGAAACCTAGCTTTGTTTTGGCAGAAATTTCTGACTTCTGCCTGAAATGAAGGCCCAACTTGTTCAGCTCAGCCCTGATAACCTGCCAGTGCCTTGAGGGAACTGGGGGGTTGCACAGCTGACACCCTCACCATTGGCCTCCCTAACAGCCTGACATTCTTGATCTTTTAATATTCGTTTTATGTTTATGCTTCTTTAGCAGTTCATGTCAAACAAAGCAAGTAATATTTTCTTATGACTAGTAAAGAAAGGCCTGAGCTGGGTGTTCTTGTCAGTCTTTGGTGAGTTTTACACTTGAATCCAGTTCCTCAGCAAATTGATAAAGGACAAGAACAGCATTCAGCACAGACAAGGGAGATGGGGAGGTGGTGTCTGTAAGCAGAGGTATGGGGAAATTCTGCAACCTAAAATGAGGAACCTTTCCTAAAGAGAGCAGTTCAAATAAGAGAATCTGTCTTACCTAAAGATACCTCAGCTCCCTCACCCAAAAGTGAGGGTGTCTGTGCAGCTATCTGAGGAAATATCTCGTGTTCCCCTCTCTGTCCTACAGGAATGTCCTAGACATTCCTTATAGTCAATTTTGGAAGCAGAACACTGGACTGGATGAACTTTTGGTCTAATAGTACAGACTGTGCTGTTCATTCTGCTCATTTACTTCTATTTCTCCATGAATATCAAGTCTTTTATCCCCCTAAAGCCTCATTCTCCTCTCCTACACCCAAAAGTTCACTTGTCTCTGACAGCCCTCACCTGGTTGCCTGCTGATGCCTTGTTTTCTTGGGTCAGCTATCCTCCTCTCTGCTGCCATTGCATAAATCAGTTCTTCACGCGCCTCTGTTGAGGCTAGAGTTACACACAGTATTACCATTAAATTCCCTTTCCTTACAGTGAGTGGAGGTCACTGGAGCCTCAGATCCCTCTGCATGGTCCCGTGCTCAATGAAATCAATGCTGATAAGAATTACAGGATTTTAGTCTATGGATACCTTTCTCTGTTTATCCACTGTAATGATTTCTGCACGAACTGCTTTTAAGTTTATGCCTCTCCAACAAGTTCAATTTTCAAGTAAGGAACACATTTTTATGCAGATAAATTGAGAATAGGTGCCTTTGTCTTGCCTCCCTCTGTATTTGGGAATTCTTAAACCTCTCAGTGTAAAAACCTCTTGACCTACTTTTCCCCGAACTCTGTTCTGCAGTCCAGGGCAGAACACACAAAGAGAAACCAAGGCAAACATCCCTCAGAACAATGATTTCCCCCAGCTGGTTTCCTGCATGGCTATTTGCTCTGTCACTGTGAGTCCTGGTCAGCAGAAAGCTTTGTCCTGTATAAAAGTTTCTGTGCAGCTAATTTAGGGCACAGCAAGGGCCTCATTTAAGCACAACAAAACCCAAGCGAAGCACGGAACACAGCAATCCAAGTGTTTTTGTTTTGTGTAAGAGAAATGTATAAATATTTTACTGTAATTGTCTAGGAGGTTGTAGTGAAATATATCTTTCTCTGGAAAACAGGAAATAATCTCTCCTGAGGTCCATGTTAGTGTGGTATTAGTCTGTGAGAGAGCATCACTCAAGGCCCTGAGTTGGGTCATTTTGGATTATGTATCTCTTTTTTTCATTTCTTTAGTTTGTTTGGTGTTTGTTTTTGTTTTGGTTTGGTTGTTTTCAGGAGTTTTTTAATAAGTCTGAGGACTTTCGTTTGTCCTAAAGTTTTACAAAGTAAATTTTTTTTTTTTTTAATATTGAAACATTTCTCTAAATGGTAAAATGACCTAATGTAATTGTAACTAGTCTATAGCCCTGTGGAATACAAACATTGAGTTTCTGGGATCAGTTCATCCCTAATGATTGAAGAATATAGAAACAGGCTCTTACATAAATCTATGTGATATTATACAAAGGCTTAGCTTCACATTTCCTTATTGATTAATCTTTCTATTTGGCAAAATTTATGAGTTCTTTACCAGACTGCAGAATTGTAGAGTAAAAGACTACTACTATAACATATACAGTATTTTCTGTCATTAGTAGTGCTCAAATGTATTAAAAGTGTTTAAATAAATTACAGGTTTACTTTGAATTTCACTTTGTTAATTTATCTGCAGGTATTGAAAATTCAAGCTTGTTATAGGTTTTAAATTTATAGGGAACATTGCTCTACATCCACTAATCCCACCAGGATTTAGTTCATAGATGCTTCATTTTTGAAGCCCAAGCAGTGAAAAATTTAAAGCATCATGGCATTCAACAGGACTGTTGCTTTGTTCCAGGCTTAGACATGGTATTAAATACAAGTCTGAAGGGAAGCAAACTGCTGTGAAGAACACAGTAGATGAATTAATTCAGTATTTGAAATTGACATGCTGGTTACATGTAAAAAGTTTTCCAGCTCTGGTGTCTACAGAGAATGAACAACACACTATAAAATCTTAGCACCTTCTTGATAATTTTGTATTAAGTACTCTCTAGCTAGATTGTCAGGATCTTTGACTTCTGCCAGAGATGGTGATTGCATCGTAATCCCTCTGAGTAGATGATGTATTCTTGTGAGAGTGCTGATCCCATGAAGTCAAAGTCAGAACACCCACTGGTCATGCATAAGGGTCTGTACATGGAATATTCTCATACCATTGAGGCTTAGAAATGTTTTATGTATTGAATATGAATAAACATGATCTTCTGGAACTTGGCATTATTCCCCATGGTAGGGGGTCAACCCCTAGTTCAGGTTTTGCAGGGAAGAAGTTGTCAGTAAAATAACTGTGGTGACTCATACAACTGTGACTACCCTCCTGGTAACAGAGATTATGACTAAACCTCAATTGAAAACCAGAGTGAAACAAAATAAGAATAGCAAAGAATAGCAAAGAATAGCAAAGTTAATGACCAGCTTCTTCAAAACTTGAAGACTGGTACAGGAAGTTAGAAGCACTTGAATCAGGCTGACGAGTGCCAGCATGGCCAGAGAGAAAGGCAGGGCTTTGCCACTCAGGCTGTGGCTCTGTCTGCATCCATCATTGCTCTCATAGCTTCTTCCTTTAGCACAGAAAACTGCCTAAATTTCTGTGTTTCATACTGAAGGTCACATACTGCGAAGTGATATCAGTTAGTGCTCTATCCTGTGACCCTTTTTATGGTCACTTATTGCACAGCTGTGTGAAACTGGTGCATTCTTGTAGAGCCCTGTAGGGGCTGGGCAGCTTTTGTGCCGAGTCAGCACTTAGGGTGGCAAATGTTTCCCCAGTTTTCAATAAGGGATAGAAGAATCATCTTCTGTACCTGTAGGTAATTACAGGCCTGTCAGTCTCTGTCACTGGTCACAGCCAGCATGAGTTCATGAGGGGAAAGTCCTGCTTATCTCCTTTTATGACACCATTACCCAGATACTCGATTAAGGGAAGCCAGTTGATGTAATCTTTACGTCAAGTCTCCAATACTGTCTCTCACAGGATACTTCTGGACAAAATGTTCAAGAAGTGTTTGTACAATACTCTAAGACACATGATGTGATTTTTGGATTTGTTCTGTGCAGGAGCTGGACCCAATGTTCCTAGTGAGTGCCTTCCAGGTATTCTCTGATATTCTATTCTATGATTTAATTGCTACTACTCCTCTCCATTTCCAAGTGTATATTTTTGAAAGTCAGTAACTGATTTGCTTTATAATTCTGAAGAAAATGATTGTCAGAAGTATAAAAGTTCTGTAAAATGTTAGCAATATGTCAGCTCCTTATCCATACATGTACATGTAGCAAATATTGACCTCGAGAGAATAAAGCTCAGCAATCATCCATAAATAAATAGATCTGACAGCAAGTTCACATAGTGCTGCAGGCAACATCTTGAAACAGGTTTGCCTGTAGTGAAATTTGAAAGTTTGGAAGAACACAGTGTGAAAACAACACCTACAGTTTCATTGGGTTGGAAATGTCAGCATATCACAGAGAAGACAAAACTTGGTACTTTCTGTGTTGGGCATGAAGGAGAGTTAAAGATGGAACAGCGTGCAGGTGCTGATGTGTGGTATGAATCTTTGCATTCTAGAGAAAGGTCATTCAGCTACACACAGTGCCATCCTTAAGGGAAATTATTTTTGCTGAAACTAAAATCTAAATTTATATTTTAAATAAATACAGAGATGAGCTCTCTTTAACATGACACTGTAGGAAGTAAAATGATTGTCAGTTTCATATTGCAAAATTCGATATTAAAAAATGGTTGAATTTATAAACAAAGCTTGTGCATCAATAATCTCTGACTGTATGTCTGTGGGGCAGAAATTCATTCTTGTGATAAAAAGAGCTGCATTGACACTTAGGATGTGTGTTTCAGTCCTGATCCTGCCTCAGATTTCCTGTATTATCTTTGAAAACTTAGTCTTTGTTTTTAACTGTAAAACTGGGATGAGACAATTTCCTCTGCAGCATTCTTCAGTTTATAAACACTCTCAGTGAAGGACACTTGCATGTGTGTGTCCTGCATTGACCTTGAGAAAATGAAGGTCCTTAGACATGCTTAATTATGCTGTAATAAAGAGAAAAAGTGTACAAATGCAGAAGGTGCCATTTGGTACAGAAAATGCTGTTCTGACAAAATTAACAATTTTTTGGAGCTTGGCTAAGATGTTCATGACATTTCCACATGGGATTTTTCCCATTTGGAGAATAAGGTTTCCAAAGAAAGTTCTTGTAACATATTTAGCATACACACATTTTCAAAAAGAGGTATTTAAAATTCACATTTTGGGAGAAATTATGTGTCTGTGTTTTTCTTCTGAATGAAGAACAAAAGCATTGAAATGTCAATATATCAGTGAACTGGAGAAAACTAGCATTTACAAGATGAAAACACTCCTACAAATTCTATTGAAAATAATTTTCTTTACTGAGAATTGAGTTGAGGTTTCCTTTCTTCTTCCTTTCTGTAGAAAGTTAATTCTAAAATGTATTCAGTATCTTGACTTCATTATCTTTTGTTTGTTTTTACCCTAATGTTGGTGCTTTTTCAATATTTTCAGCTTACTTATATGTTCATGCTCTGTAGTAGCCACTTGAAGATGCAGTGGTATTTAAGAAAATAAAAGGAAACAAGTCTGAATAGAGATTCTTATTGCAGAATTATCTTTACAATGCAGAGTCTTGCTTGCTTATACAATGCATTTTCACTGTGATTTATGAACAGTGTATGCACAGCAGTTGCTGTTGAAGTAGTATGAAGGAAAATTAAGTTTGTAAGGATATCCGCTGTGGTAAAACGTTAGTGAATCACGGGTAATTCAAAGATAATATCATGTCCTGTTTCCTTTTTATTGCCTTTTGCAACCTCATCTTTAGGATGATTCTTTTATTTGTAGTAATACCTATTTGGTTTGCCTAGTTCTACAGGAACAGTCTAGAGACACTTAGCTTTAAACTGGCACTGAAATTTTATTTGCTTTTCTTTTCTTTTGGAATTTCAAATTTAAAACTGCGAGGATTGAAAAAACAGAAATGTCATGCATATCATTCCTTATTCTACCAATGAAGCAGTGATGAGAAATAATAATTTAAGTCAATACTACTTCTGAACATTAACAGTTCTAAATCTGCAAAATTCAGAGAAAGGAGAGGAATGTGTTGTTTAACACTGTCTTCTGTTGGGCAAATAAGTTTTCAAAGGAGAATATTTTTTAAAAGATTTTTCCTTTGAGATAAATAATAACTGGCAACAAGTAAGGAACTGGAAAAAGTAATATTCCTGAGAAATATTTCAGAGTATTTTGGAATTGTTATGAGCTGTTAATAGCTTTTGCCAAGAAAAAAATGAAGGACAGGAAACTATGACCAAAAAGGTCGCTGGAAAATAACAGAACAATCATAAATCCTCATGTTAGCTTATGGTCAGCAAACAGAAAAACATTTTCCTCTTCTGTTTTTTGGGTGATTTTTTTTTTTCTTGATTGGTTGCAAAGTTGGTTTGGTTTAAAGAGGGGGGTGGGAGGAAATTGAGGGGTGTCATGGTTTTGTGCTCAATTTTAAAACCAATACTCGGATTGAAAAAGGATGAAAAGGACCTGTTAAACTTTCACTCATGTTTCTGTAAAACTTATCCTTTTTTCCCACCTCCCACAAATATCTTTCAGTAAAGAGGTCTCAGATATATAGGGTCTTAATGTGCTTTAACTGCTTAGAATAGAAATAATGGGACTCTGCTTTCCTAATTTGAGGCGAAGAGGTTTATGGGATTTTTATTTGTTTGCCTTTGTTTCTGATGAACTAAAGGAAAGTCAAGGGTGACTCTTTTATGTAAATCTGAAAGTGGCAGTAATCATAACAATGATTTCCTGTAGAAGAACACCCTGTAGATTAAATATAATTCCTGTGACAGGTATGTCACCTACAATTACCTCTTCCTCTTCTGGAATAATGACAATCAGAACATTCCTTAAGAGAATTATTGGTAAGGGGCTTAACTTGTAGATATTCAGTAGAAATTCAATGCAGAGAAGCTCCAATATTTCAGACTCCTTTTAAAGGAAAATTTTTAAAGTCAAATATGTAAGTGGATATTGTGTTTCCATATTGTGAAAACCAAAGTCTTTGCATAAAGAGATGGCTAATTTATAATTCTGAAGTGAAAATTCCCATTAACAAGCTGGATGAAAATGTTTCCTGAATAGACAGAATTTCTATCTAAATGTTACACTGGTACAAATGTGTTAACAGTGAAAGGTGTTTTTCATATTCAAGTCTGCTGTGAAAATGGCCTCTAAACCAGCAAACATTGATATCAGTGTTCACCTGGAACACAAGAAAGTACCCTGTTTGATACAACGTGATTACTCACGTGAATAATATTAAATCATAAAATCTTAGAGTGGTCTGGCTTGGAAAGGAACCTTAAAACTCATGCAGTTCCAAGCCCCTGCTATGGTCAGGAACACTTTCCACTAGAGCAAGGTGCTCAGCCCCCTATCCAAACTGGCCTTAAACACTCCCAGAGATGTGTCATCCACAACTCTGGGCAACCTGATGTAGGAAAGGTTGTGCTCACCCGAACAAAGTGAGGAACTGGCAAGATCTTCTCATACATCTCAATTCTATGGAGCAAAATAATAACACCAAAGCCTTCCCAGCATTCATAGAAAACCATAAATGTGAAAAATTAAATTCCACTGGGAAAACAGCAATTTCTTCATTTATTTTAGAGGAGACAGACCTTTGTCACAGGACTTTTCTGGTACATTTAAGTATAACAGCTAAAAAGAATCAACTTTTTGGATGTTGTTTGTTTTGGGTTTTTTTTCAAAGTGCATATACATCTCTCTAATAAGCCACAATGGTTGTGAATGAAAGGTCCTATTACTTGGCTGCCCTTGTAGAAATGTTCTTTCTTTTTATATACTATTCATATAAGTGTTTTTCTTCCATGTAATAATATTTGCTTCAAACAACTTCCATTTTTCATCTTCTCTCTTATAGTGCTTTAGGTTATACTGCATTTTCTTTAACAGAGTGGGTTTCCTGCCACAGTTCCTTTTTGACCTCTAAAACTTATATCAGCAAATATGAAAGAAAGAGAAAAAAAAAGATAGTCTGATGAGAAAGAGAGGAATAAGGATTATTGAAATACTGTTGAGAAAGAGGTATTTTTGCCTTTATATTTCCTCTAGCTCTCAGTTTGTGAGCCCTGAAGGGCTCACTAGCAGTGGCATGTCAGAAATAACACAATTGCCCTTTCAGGAGTGAATCAGAGACAAGAGTAGCACTAGAAATGCAATTTTAGTAGGAGGTCTCTAAGCATGCATTAGATGCTATTGCTCAGAAATCTCCTTGCAATGCTGCAAACACTCAGTCCAACCAATTGCAAGTAAATTAGGCTTCTTCCAGAGCACCTTTTATATTGCTCTGCTTTTTTCTGTCCTTCCTCACATGGACTTGCACTCCCTGACTGACTCCAATCTCACCAGTTGTTTAGAAACATAGAATTTCTTCCTCAGCCTTTCAAGGGAGGGGAGCAGCAGGATAACACTGTGTGTAAGAGAAGGGGAATGTGCAAGCTAAGCCATCTAAGCCATTTGCTGCATTTTCTCACTAACTAATAATAGAGTTTTCAGGCTTTGCTTTGCCAAATGTCACAAGGCAAGGAATAGGGAGGAAAAAGAATTGGGAAGAAGGGGGCTTAAAAATATCACTTAAGGAAATAGGTGCTGGTTTTCTTTTATTTCTCTCCCTGCCCAGCCCTGCTGCACCTTGTAAATATAGGATCAGATTTAAAAGTATTTGAGACAGAAAAGATAAAAAAAAAAAGAATTTATTTGCTTTCTTATAGAACACAATTTAGGATTTCTAGATATTTTTCTGAGATTGTGAGATTATTTTTCAAAATCTGAGAGCACTGAGAATGAGTTTCCGTAGTCTTGCAGTTTTAGGAGTTTGTAATTTTGGTAAGATCACATGATTTATGGTTTTCAGTGTTTACTTGCAACACTTCTATTCCAGCTGAGAGTGAAAATTCTTTGTTTATTCCTTTCCTCTCTCTCTCTCTTCTTGAGAAACAATACCCACATCTCTTCACAGCTCTAACACATCCTTAATGCTGCTGAGGGAGTCTCTGGCCCTGAATAATTGTAATTTTCATGCTGTTGTCACATTTCTGTCCCTGGCACTGAGAGGCTTTCAATGTTTTGGCAACTTTCCTCTGTTTTCTCCAGCTTTAAGTTTCCTTGTCTGTCACTTGAATGATGAATTTTAGTTCCAGAATGTGTAACTGATAATGCATTGTTACAGTCAAGACTAAAGCTATGAGAAAATAAACTTATTAGAACAGGAAAAGAGTTTGGAAAACAGAACTGATTTACTTACTGTATGTGTTCTGGTCCTTCCATCTTGAAAAGATTCAGAGGAAGACAAGAAAAACATCAAAGTATGAAAATCTTCCCTACAGTTGTAGGGAACTTTCTAATTTTGCAAAACGTCGTTGTACCTGATAAAGGTCAATAACACATTAATAGTGTAAAGAAGTGGTTATTCTGTGCCACAGTCAGGAACAAGGAGACTTAGTGAAATAATAAATGCAGCACTTAAAAGGCATGAAGCACTTTTTTCCTTCTATATGTAATTTAAATGATGACTCTCAATTTGCAAGGAGGTCAAAATTATAAATTGGTTCAAAAAGGTATTAGGCAAATTCATGAATAATAACAGTATGAAATACAGTGGCCCAGAGGTAACCTCCAGCTTGAGGAGTCTCTAAACTACTGATTACTGTCATCTGTCAAGAAAAGGGTCATAACTCTATGTACTTTATTCTTCTAGAAGCACCAGCTACTGTCCACTATAAGAAAAAATCTGATCTGGAACAAGAAATATGTCCATTTATTTTGCTTAATATTGAAAATTGATGTCCATGAGTTTTTAAATAACATAGAAGAAGTGAGAATTCAACTACAAATGCACTAAAATCAAGGAGTATGAAGAATTATATACAATGTTAAAATGACATGTAAGTAGTAACAGTAGATTAGAATGAAAATTCAGCCTAAGTGAAATTCGGAACAAAATAATATACTGAGATTGGGAACAGTCTCTTCCTGGAGCTACTAGAAACAAAAGCCACTTAAAAATGTACTCACTGTGAGAGGGAATTCTGAACTGACATCCAGATGGCATAAGTTAAATGCCACAAAGAATGAGTTTATTTCAGTGAATGCTGCCTTTATCATGACACACAAAATTGGTCTGTAGCTCTATGGATCAAGTATGCTCTGAATTGCATCTAATGTGACTTCATAGAATGGATGACAGATTTCTTTACGAAAAACAAATATGTTTTTGTAATGGTGCAAGCTTGAAGTACATTAGCCTCAGGGATTTTTCCTTGGATTACTAAGAACAGATTTGGGCCCAACACTTCAAGTTTGAAAGATGTCTCCAGGAAAATTTTCTTCCTGTTTTAGAACTTTTATGATGGTGAATAAACAGTATTCACTTCAAAGGCCTCTCAGAAGTCTTAAAAAGTTATCCAAAACTTTTAATGACTACCAGCATTTCCATAAAAGGGAATGTTATTTATCAGAAACATTGTTGTTAAAACTTTGTCTTGGGCAACACATTGTCTCTGTTTCTTCCCAGAACGAAAAAATCACTGGGAGGCTGAAAAGCAAATCAGTCAGGCAGAAGAGACTGTGAGGAGATGGGTCAGAAGGAGAGAGACAGGTATTATTCAGACTCGTAAGGTGCAGTGAGGATTATCCGTGTTTTGTCACATGTGGCAAATGCAGATATTTACACAACCAAAAGATCTTTCTCTGAGTTCCAGCAATGCAGTTAAGAAGCTGAAAAATAACTTCTACGTTTTTTTGTCCATTAATGAGATTCAAATACCTGCAGGTTGACATTAGCTCTAATTGCATGCTTGGGAGTGAAATTTGCTTTCATCGCACAGTCTGTTTTCAATAAGGTGGATATTTATGGGAATATGAAGGATTCAACAAGTGGTAATTTAGAGGCTAAATTGGAGCATATCTGAAATATTATCACATGAATTTCTGATCTATTTTCTCAATTCCACTTTCTTGAGATTTTTTTTAAAGTGTGCAAAGCAGGTAATGTAAAATTTCTACTGTCTTCTAATAACTGGGTCACCTCTACAGAATACATTTGAAGGTCTTTTCATTAGTATTACATCAAATATAAGATTTTATTATTTTTATACAATGTTAATCTTTTGACAGAAGACAGCTTGAATTTTTAATGCTACTTGCAATCCTTGAAGACTGGGCAGACTGAAAGTCTAACTCGTTTAATCAAATGGTGTCTGGAAGTTCCATAGAAAACCTGAACCCCAAAACTAATGAGTATGACATAAATGTGATGGCACAATTTCTTAGTTAATAAGTCATACTTTCTAACCAATGGTGTGTGTTGTGATTAATAAAATATCTTTGCCTAAACAAGACATTACAGAGATTTAAGACTGAAGTTTAAGAACTTTAATGGGTATTTAAACACAAAATATCCCAGAACACTCTGATACATAATGGATGTAAATTAATATAACTTTGAAGGAGGGATAATTCCAAGACAAAATGTATCCAGTTCCTGGAAGCACTTATGGGATTTACAAACATTTTTAAAGGCTCACAATTTTTACTTCATGCAATTTCATTCTAACTTAGTGAAGTTGCAGATAGCTTTTCCTTAAATTTGCCTTGCATAACTAAGACATGATTAGTATAGCTATTAAATTTACTGGAGAAGAAGCTTTCCAAACCCAAACAAAGACTGAGGCATGACTTAGGAGACTGTGCAAGTCTACATGTACATATGTGCATTTTCTTTTTTTCTTGTTCTCTACACAGCAGCATGAGCTATGCCTGTTTCATTCTGGCTGCTATTCAGATCATGAAATTGAAACAGCAGGCTAGAAATCCTATACAGGATGGACAAATGTCATAACTTTTCCTGCTTCCTTCCAACCATGCATCCTGTGCTATTCAGGTGCTAAGGAGTGGCAGAAGTCATATGGTAAAGTCTGTGCTGACAGAAAAAATATAAACTGTACCACAGCTTCTCAGCCTGGAAAATGGAATGGAATGTGCTAATGAAGCATCATGAACCACTGACTAAATGGATCATGTCTAAACCAAAAATATTGGTGTCCTTTGTTAGGCAGGTGGTTCTGATTTCATACAAAACCTGTACCAAACAGAAGAATAGTAGCTGTCTTTTAATAAAGTCAGATTGAGAGACCTGACCATGAGGGATTAGAAAATATCCTTAAAAAGAGGTTCAGGGGACCTGATTGCCCACGTGGTTCTGGCTTGCTTGTCTAAGTCTGTGTTTCCACGTGTAGGCTAGTGCTGAGTTATAATCTTTAAAACTTTCAAAGTATTAAATTTTATTTGGAGCTCTGATCTCCACTGTTTTGGTACTCTATGAAGCCTTTCTTGGTTTTGAATAGAATTGAAATCCAGAAATCACCAGACCAATTGACCACTTTCTTCAGCAAAATAACATTTTTTGTGGACATGGAGAAACCAGTATGTATTGTGTGTTTGGATTTTTGTTGAAGCATTCAGCATGGTTTCCCACAGCCTTTTCCTGGAGAAACAGATAAAGGATATGATACAGGTATGATACAGGATGGGCAGGTGGTCTAAAAGATGGTTAGGGAATGCTACACTCAGAGAGTGGTAATCATGCTGGCAGCCAGTCACAAATAGGATACCCCAGGGATAAATACTGGGACACATGCTGTTCAACATCATTAACCCTGAGATTAGCTTAGTTGGTTAAAGCATGGTGCTTTTTAACACCAAGATCATGGGTTAGATCCCCATATGGGCCATTCAATGATCCTGTGAGTCCCTTCCAATTCAGAATATTATGTGATTCTATGATAAAAGCTCTAAATGATGGTATTGGAATCACCCTAGGGGAGTTTGCTGATGACTCAAAATAAGTGGTGAGATGAACACGTTGGAAGGGAGAGACATTTTACAGAGAGTCGAGAGACCTGGACAGGCTGGAAGAGTGTGCTCACACTCTCAGGTACAGAGATGAAGGTACAGACAAAGTTTATCAAGGCCAAATTCAAAGTCCTGCTCCTGCATAACCAAAGAGAACAGTAGAGATTAGCATTTGTGTGGCTGAAAATGGACACAGGGGTCCTGGTGACAACAAGCTTGATGAGTCAGCAGTGCACCATCCTGACAATAAAAGCAAAACAGATCCTGGGCTTCATCCACAGGGACATTACTCTCAGACCTAGATAAATTATCATCCTACTCTATTCAGATCTTGTCAGGCTGAAAGGAGACCTCATAGTTATCTAATAACTTTCTCACGAGGGGGAGTGGAGGGACAGGCACTGATGTCTTCCCTGTGGTGACCAGTGACAGGACCCAAAGGAATGGTATGGAGCTGTGTCAGGGGAAGTTTAGGCTGGATATCAGGGAAAGGTTCTTCAGCCAGAGGGTGGTTGGGCACTGGAACAGGCTCCCCAGGGCTGTAGTCACAGCACCAAGCCTGACAGGGTCCAAGCAGCTTTCAGAAAATATTCTCAGGCACTAGTGTGACTCCTGGAGATGGTGCTGTGCAGGGCCAGGAATTGGACCTGATGATCCTTGTGGGTCCCTGCCATCTCAGGATATTCTATGATTCTATGATTCTGACTATGTACCCACAATTTGTGAAAGACATAGAGAGATGGAAGAGGATCCAAAGGAGGGCCACGGAGATGATCAAAGGGCTGAAGAATGGGTGTTTTAGCAAATCATGGTATTCTAAAGCAGCACTACTTATCTTTAGCTATACAATCAAATACTAAAAAAGTTCCATTTCTTGGTGGATTGAAGTTGAAAAATGTTGTTTTGAGGTACGAGTGTTACATTTTCATCTATTTTTCTCCCCAGTATCTATCCCATTCGCAACTAATGAGTTTTAAATATGTCAGTTCCAGCAGCAGTAATAAATTATCTTCCAGAATATGGGGCTGATAATCATGATTTTCATAAGCTGATCACATTATGCTACTGCATCTATCCAGCAGTACACAGTGTTCGTCTGAGCAACCCAGCTGACATAATGAAATATAATTATTCTTTTCAATTGTTCATTTAAAAGGTAATTGTATTTTTAAATTGCTGTGCAATTTAATAAAATCATGGAATATAATTGCCTTCTTTCAGCTTGTATATGTTATAGAATATTATAATTTTCTAAACTTCCATGCATTCTTCTGTCTTCAAGTTTATGGTCAGCATGATGTGAATTAATATCTATTTTAATTGCTCATTCTGAGTAATCCTGCTAATTTATCAATAGCCTGTAGTCTTCAAATTTTTCAGTTTCTGAAGTAGCCCTGGTTGAATTACTGTGGACCTTAATAATTCATGATATTGTCAGTTTCCTAAGTCTTCCCACATTAAACAGAGATATTTTTATGGTTGTGACTTACAGCATTCCCCAAAAGACAGTGCAGAGCTGCACCACAAATAGAGAACACAGAAGAAATTGGGAGAAGAGTCACAAGCATTTCCTGGCTTAAAATATTCCATGGATGAGAAATAGATTGCTTAGAGTACTGTGTTTGGGTGGTTTTGGTAGTGGCAGGAATACAGGACTAGCACCTCTGAGAAGCTGCCAGAATCTTCCCTGTGTCCAACACAGCCAATGCCAGCCAACTCCAAGATGGATCCATCACTGGCTGAGGCCAAGCCCATCAGCAAGTGTGGTAGCACTTCAGGGATAATACGGTTAAGAAGGTGGAAAAAAAATTATTGTGCAGAAGTAATTGTGGCCAGAGAAGAGAGGAGTGAGAAAATGTGAAAGGAACAGCCCTGCAGGCCCCAAAATCAGCAAAGAGTGGGAGGAGGAGGTGCTTCAGGCGCTGGATCAGAGATATCCCTGCAGTCCATTGTTGCATCCACGGTGGGGTGGTGGTGCAACCTTCCAAGGGCGTCTCCAACCGGGGAAGCTGCTCGGTGGGGCCAGCACACACACACACATGCACCAGGTATCTCAAAATGAGAGCCAACAGCAAAGAGCCAGGAAGGATTCTTGTGTGGGGTTCTACGTGTTGGCTTATTGCTGCCACACTCACATGAACAGGTCCAGGAATAAGAACCTGGAACAATGGAAAAACGGGGTTTGAGTATGGGGGGTGATGGGGGCAGGGAGAGAGCATCAATGGTTTGGGGGCAGGGGCAGCACACAGGCTGGGTTAGGGTGTGGGAACCAGAGGGGGGTGGCTAAGGAACAGAGGGCTAGTGGGGGAGAGACCAACAGGCTGACCAAGGGAGCCAAACAGGAGTGTATTAACATAGCAGAACATGGGAGAAGCTTTTCTCTGTCATCCTAACCTGGGGGATGCTCCTGGGGTCCCCTCTTCCCAGGGGGGCTCCCACAGCCCATGGTGAAGTCTGTGTCCCCAGAGTCCCTGGAGGTCCGTGCAGGAGCAGAGACCCACCTGCAGCCCATGGAAGACCCCATGCAGCTGTGACCTGTGGGAAGCCCACGCTGGAGCAGCCTCCTGACAGGAGCTCTGAACCCTTGGAGAGAGAAGCTCATGCTGGCGCATGTTTGCTGTCAGGACTCGTGACTTCATGGGGAACCCTTACTGGAGCAGCCTGCTCCTGAAGGACTGCATCCTGTCAGAGGGACCTGCGCTGGAGCAGGCTGCTCCTGAAGGACTGCATCCTGTCAGAGGGACCTGCGCTGGAGCAGGCTGCTCCTGAAGGACTGCATCCTGTCAGAGGGACCTGCGCTGGAGCAGGCTGCTCCTGAAGGACTGCATCCTGTCAGAGGGACCTGCGCTGGAGCAGCCTGCTCCTGAAGGACTGCATCCTGTCAGAGGGACCTGCGCTGGAGCAGGCTGTGAAGAACTGCAGGGAACGGTGGGAAGGACTCACACTGGATAAGCTTGTGGAGGACTGCTTCCCTTGCATGGGACCACACAGTGAGGAGGTGAAGGGTGTGAGGAGTTCTCCCCTGAGGAGGAAGCAGTGAAAGAAATGTGTGATGAACTGACTGCAACCGCCATTCCCCATCTGCCTGTGTCACTGAGGGCAGTCAATCAGGAATAAAGTTAAGCCCATGAAAGAGGGAGGGGTTAGAGGAAGGTGGTTTTAAGATTCATTTTATTTCAAATTATCCTACTCTGATTTTGATAGGTAATAAATTCAACTGATTTTTCTCCAGCGGCGTCAGTTTTGTCCATGAGAGTAATCAGTGAGCAACCTCTCCCTGCCCTTATCTCAACTCATGAATCTTTTGTTATATTTTCTCTGCCCTGTGCAGCTGAGAAAGGGAAGGATAGAGTGGCTTTGGGCACTTGGCCTCTAGCCCAGGTCAAACCATAACACTTAGTTTCTGGACTGGCCCATCTGAAGTGGATGGCAATTTTACCTATGGAATATTAAATAAGCATCAATTCTTGTGGATGTTTATCTGTGACTCTAGGTATGGTGAAGTCTGTTCAGGCAAAGTCTATGGACCTTTACCAAAATACCCATGGACAGAGGCAAGGGCTTTGCACAGTGAAGAGGGATCAGGAGGAGACTTTCTTTATCAAATACTGAGTTATTGTTCCCCATGTATTTTTCCTAAAGTGGGCAACATGCCCTAAATCCATTGTGATTCCTGCTTCACAGTCTTTACAACAGAGGCATTGATCTTGCTGCTAAAGAACTGAACTGAATGAGCACTTCACATTCAATAAACATAAATATTTATGCCTTGAAACTCAACTAGTCGAAAGCTAACCTCCAGGAAGTGAAATTTTTGAGAAAACAAGTGGGTTTTATTGTTTTCAAAATAACCTGAAGAATATAATCTGGGAGATATTTCTCATGGATTGAAGCAGCCAGATTCTTCTCTCCACAGCTCCATGTCCTGGCATTAGCACTAAATTCTTGAATACTCTAGATTTCCTGAATGGTTCTGTCCTCTAGCAAAATTAGTCTATGTCATCTGTAAGAAACAAGTGGTCCCCTTTTCTGTGAAATGGGGAAGAATCATGACTGTGATTATTTTGCACCAACTCAAGCAATGTCCATCTGGCATTACTTTTAAGATCCTCATCTCTGTAGTGCATAAGACCTTCATGAAGATCAATTAATTCCTCCTAATAATACTCCAGGTGTTTTATCATCTCTACTTTACTCAGGCCCTGGGAGAATAATAAAGATCAGACAAAGATGATTGATTATGTATTGAACCACATTTTTAGTTGACTGTGCTAATGATTTGACCAAGTTATCTCTCTTATCTCCCAGTGTTGTCTCAATTTCTGATTTATTAAAAGAAAAAAAGTGACCTTGTGATCTTTCTACAAATGTCCAGTATTAAACACTTTATGCAATCCTTTAAGGAAAAGTGAGAGAATTAAAGAAGTGCAGGAATATTTATTTTTTTTTAATTACATGCTTTTAAATTCCCTCTTTTATATTATCTGATTTTAAGGAGTTATATCAAAATAAGCTGCTAAAGGATAAAGAAAACAAGTAGGGAATAGACACAAGTCTAGAAAGACAGGAAACCTCCCTGTGGGGAAATATTCTCTATCTCCACCAGGCTGGAAGTTTACTCTTCCCAAGTTTTAGGATGAGTCTCCAGGAAGGAGTGGGATGGGTTCTTAGTGTAAGAGACAGTCCGAAGATCCCTTTATCTGCCTCATGTCCATCTCAAGGACAGAGACTGGAATCCCTAAGTAGCCCCAAAACCTTTGCACAGAACTTTTGCACAGAGTGGCTGGCTTGGCTGAGGTGGGATGGCAGCCAAGCTGTTGCCTGCCACTGGATTGATAAATGGGCACAGGACTCAGTGGTCGGCGTCAGTTCTTGCTGCCCAGGCAGGAAGGGCTGTGCTGGAGATCTGCCCTGTACAGCTGAGCAAATGCAGCATGTTTGGGCTTGTTTGGGCATGCACCTGTGCAAGGCATGTTTGGGCATTTACCTGTGCAAGGAGGTATTTTGGTTTTAGCTAATGATGTTACTATAGTGATCACTGCTTAACAAAAAGGACTATAAAGGGACTTTTTGAAGAAACCAGGGTGAGTACTCCCCTCGGATGAAGACAGATCTGGTGGCTGGACCACGAGGATTTTTGTCTCTCTCTGTTGGTAGCTATATCCCTTTCCCCCTCTTTTCCCCACTGTGCTTTTACATCTTTTCTCCCTCTCCCTTCTATTGCATAAAGTTGATGTTGGCACTTAATAAATGTGCACTGTTGTTTTGAGCAAAACTTGTGTCCCTTGCTGTTTGTCTTTTGCACCCGGGGATCAAAAGAACTTAATCACGGATCCCACCTTGCGGATTGTGACACTTAGTCATCACAAATGCAGAGCGGTAGTGATATGCTGTGAGCAAGACAGGTGACATCCTCTCCCAGAAAAAGCTGGTAGGCATTAATTGAATTCAAATGTGGTCACAAAACTATGAGTCCATGTCTTTTTTTTCTATTAACACGCCCTTTCAAATACTTGAGAGAAGAGATACCTAAATAAAGCATTGTTCTAAAAATGCTGATTCTATGACTTTTGAATATGTGAAACACCAGCTTCTGAATGAAAGCTCCTAGGGACATGAACAGTAATCTCTTAATTGTTAATTTGACTAAAAACTGGGGTACCACAAAGAAGGAATAGGATCTGAACAGTTTGCCCATATATTTCAACTTACAGTCAAGTTTAAAAATCCATGCACCCATTTTGTAAAGCTATGTGTAGAGCTGTCAGCCTGATGTTTTCTGTCTCTGGCAGCAGGATAATTTTATGAAATAAATACTGGCAAAATATATATCACCAAAGTCTAGGGTTTAAAGCTGACAAGGTTCATCTGACTCAAGAGGTGCCAATCTGTAGCCCTTCTGCATCCAATCCTTATGCAATTTGGATTTGGCTTCCCTGGGAGTAGAATATCCCACAGCAAGACTCTGAGGTGCAAACACTCTGAAGCTCCATGTGTAGGCTGTTCCACATCACAGGGAAAAGTGTATCCAGGAGCCCTTTCTGCCCTTGATGAGATAAACTCTGTGTGTATTAGCACAATTGGCCTCACGAAACCTTATCACTCAGTTTGCGAAGGCTGAAGAGTTGGCTTCTGCTGATGAAGCTTGATCTCCCTTACCCATACCACTATTCCATTACATTTTCATCTAAGAACTTCGAAACTGACTCCAAAGTTGCTGTATGGTTGGCCTAAATAATAGGAAGTTCAGTCACCAGGAGAGTTAGAGACCAAGGTCTGAGCTGGAGGCCCCTGCAGTGGCAGGGAGATGATTAGGAGACGTGTGCCCACATGATCATAGCAGGAAATCTGTGACCTGTGCTGTGCAGAAAGATAAAAAAATCCCATGTTCCTGTCATCCTCTTGAAGATAGTTTTTTTAACTGTACAAGAACTTCTTGCCACAGTTTTGTGCTGTGAACTCATGTTGAGACAATTACCTGTGATGACCTCCTAAGTCCCTTTCTGAATTTCTTGTTTCCAAGACAGAAATTTGTACAACCTGTACTCTGGGCTCCTAGCTGTCTTGTGTTACATTTTACCATACAAAATGTACTTATATTACTTTGTGATCATCTACTGAGTCTCCCTGTAAGAGTAACAGGACTGTTACATATACTCTTTGATCTTATCAGTTACTACTCTAGTAAAATTTTTGTAGCTTTAGGTAGTAAAAGTATGGGACAAGAATAAGGGAAAAGTATGGGAAAAGAATTCACATTGGCCTTATAGTTAAGGTTCCATTCCTGACTACTTTTTCTGCATGATTTGCATTTTGAGATCCATCAGGGAGCCAAATTTTGATTAATTTTGCTGTCTTTTAGATACAAGGCAAAAAACAGAAACGGAATTGTCATAATTCTAAGACAATCCCAAATACATAATAATATAATTTGATTATATCTCTTAGACCCTAAATCCTGACATAAGAAAGGAATAGTTGATTTGAAAAGACCTACTTTCCACGAATTCATGCTGACTGATGGTGAACAGTTTCATAGTATCTAAATTTAATTGACAGTCTCGAATTGGTTCCATAATTTTTTCCAGGAAATGCTATCTAAGTGCTCTCAAATTCCCACAGCCCCTGCTTTTATTCAGTTTTTTAATCATGGCACTCCTCCAGTCCTTTTAGATTTCTACAAGTTTCAAGTGTCTGTTAATTATGAAAAGTAATAGATATGCTCAGAGAGAAAGTTTCTCAGCAGTTTCGTCTAAGACAATTGGATTTGGTTTATTCTCTCCTGATGTTTGATTGGCAAATCTTTCATTTTTCTGCTGATGTCTTCCATTATTTTCATTGTAAATGGAGGTGAATGCTTTGAGCCCTTCACAGCTGAGTAAGGGATAGGTTTTCCTTGCCTGTTATTACAAAAAATTACCAACAATTGCTATTCCTCTACATTTCTGAACTGATGTTTCTTAATTTAATCCTCATTATCTATTTTTCTCATTACACGGACTTTAAACATAGATGATATTATATAACTACGTCTGTATGTCTTTTTAAAACACTGGGACTAGATTATTTTTCTTTGTTTGGGCATAGTTACCTGCAAAACCATTGCAGGTTGATGCGCTTGGGAGATATGTTATACCAGAAAAGGAAATCATCTCAGTGAACCTGTGACAAATCTGATCCTATCCAGACACAGTCTGAATGCCTTTTTGTCAAGCACAACTTTTCATTAATTTCCATAGATTACGCAACCAAATCACTTTAAATTTCTTGTTTAACACATCCCACTTGGTTTACCAGTCAATTAATTTGCCAGTGCTTTAAGACTGCCTTTTTTTAATCTAGTGGTGAATTGTACATTGCTCATGCCTTAAGTAAACCTAGTATCTAGGTCTTACAGTAATTATTTGGGAAATTGCTAATTTAATGTCTAATTTGAGTGACAGATAAAAAAGAGAAGAATTAACTTTTTTCAGAATCTATAAGGAAAACTTGGTCCTGAGACTTTCGAACATGAGCAAATGTGTTTGGTTTTATTTATTTATATGAATTACTTTTGAAATAGCTTGACTCTATTGTCCTTTGAGATAGTGGATCTTAAATTCACTTAAAGATTCATTCAATACTGCATGGCCAGTGCATTAATCAAATAGCAGGCTTGGAAAACACACACTAAAATTTTTAACCATAAATTCTTGGTGCCAGCAGGTCGGAAGCACCCACTGTTAAGTGCTGCTGCATTTGGCATCACTGCTGAGGAGTCAACTTCCAGGTTCCACAAAACCTTATTAAGGTAAAATATCCAAGTGCACTGTTTCTCGGCTGTAGTGCTGCATCCCTTGAGCTCATCACAGTGGATTTATTATGAGGTTAATTCTGCTAGTTTAGAGAAGAGGTATTTTTGTCACAGCAGATCACTTTTCTGTTGCTGGCCGACTTTTCCCTTCCTCAAACCCTTACCTCCACCCACCATATATTCCGTGAAGGTATAAAGAAAATGCAGGATTATATGCCTATTTGATGCTGTGCTTTGTATTTTCTTTCAGTTACAATGGCTTCAGGCCTAGAGCTTACTTATCACCTCTCCTCTATTTTTTGTTTCCTCTTTGTCTGTTTCTTTGCCAAGCAGAGGTCATGGCACCCTGGTCTCCCACCCGGACGGAAGCTTTTCCTCAGAATGGCAAACATAACCTTACAGAACCCTCTGCTCTCTCTAGGACACAGACACGAGAGGTATCAACACTGCATCAAAAAAAAAGCAGTGAGGCATCTAGGTGTCAATCAGTCTGAGATTCTTGCAATACCAAACTCACTGATGCTGTGGGAGGCTTGACTGGAGCCCTAGGAGGAGGAGCAGAAGATGTAATAGGATGACATAGGACTGGTCTTGCACATGGGCTCAGGGTTATACCCACACCTGGTGAAAATGGGCTGATGTGTGAGGCTGTGCCTGTGGCCACACAGCCTTTTCCTCCAGGACAGGGAGCAGACCAAGATTTTAGACTTCAATTTTGTGGGCAGTTGATTCCTTTTCTACCTCTCCATAAAGATGTGGATTTCACAGCAAAATCCATCTGTACCCTGTGAGCTGCATGAGGTTGCATCTGTCTCCTTTATGTGAAAAATAAAGGACCCAGTCTTGGTAAGAGCTGTGGAACAGAGAAAGAGGAGACAGTTTAACACTTAATAACTAACTGAAGTTCTCTGTTCAGCCCTTTGGAGGTGTTTGGGTCCTTAACTTTACACAGAGCTATTAGCTGATAACAGCAAAGTAAACTGCAGCCATACAGGTTTCTTTGTGATGCCACTGGCATCATCACTGTGCACCTTTGTTCTCCACTGAGATCCACTGTTTCCCATCAGTCCTCAATTAGCTATCGTCAGAATGCACTAAGGAGGTATTATTCTTTCTCTCAGTAGGATAATAGGTTGTTTTACAATTAATATTTAATGGGAGTGAGTTTGGAATCTCCAGGAAATCACTAATAGTTGATCTGCTTAAAGGGGGGTTATTTGGGTTCATCCCATCTCCAGCAATTATAACACATGTGACTCTGTGGGCAGCAGCCACCCAGGATATAGGGTCCTGAGCCTTGAGGGGAGCAAAAGCTGGTCTGAATGAGGAACAGGTATCCCTAATTCATATAAGATGGAAAATGGGCTCTCTGAGAATAAATGTAATGTATAAATCATATCCAAAGCTATTAATCCCTGTGTTTAAACTTTTAAAAAAAAATTACTTAGAAAGAATAATTCTTCACTTAGACATTCCTTAATTGTTGCTTTCTGAAGTACAAACAGGGCACAAAGCTCAATCCAAACTTGCCCACAATAGAGATCATCAGACTTCAAAACAATTCCAAGAGCACTGGAACAATATCACAAAAACCAAATGAAATAAATATATAAACCTTAGGTTTAAGCAATCAGTAGAGAACATCATTGGTTATTTTTTATAAAAAACAAATACCTCATTTATCCAAAAATGATGCACATTTTTTTGATTGACTGCAGCTATTTGTGATGTTATGCCAAGTTGGGCAAATAGCTCCACCTTACCATAAGTACTATTTTCTAATAAGAAACAGTTCATTTCGACAGTTTATAAATTAGGTATTTTGGTTTTTTGTTTTGAATCAACATTTTAAAACTAACTCAGTAACTATATATATATATATTTATATATATATATGTGTGTATAAATGTTGATAGATTTTTCTCTATAAGTTACTGAAGCCAAAATGTTTCAGTTAGGGTAGAATAACCAGATTTTTTTTTTTTAACAGATTATGGAGTTTTAGTTGTATTTTTTCCTAAAAATCTGAAAATTCAGACATTCATATAGCAAGCATGGGATAACAAGGCATTCTGAAGCACCAGCAAAAGCTTTCATTCCACCCTAGATACAGAAAAGCTTGAGATCTTACAGCTTACAGTCCAGATGATATTGCTACTTATGAGAGTGAAACCAGAATATCTGAAACTTTACTGAGTTTCTATATGGAAAGTCCTTCAGAGTTCTGACTGATTTAGAGGATGTGAACATAAAGCTGAACATTTATAAAAGGCCCCAAACCTTTCTTGTCTTTCGCAGTGTTCTTAGCAAGCTTGGCTGCTACTGGGAACACATGGTGCCACTGAGTTTATTGTTACTTATTGATCCCAGTGGACTCTGAGTACTGACCTCTTTGCATGCTGGCTCTGATCCTCAGCAAGGATAGGGAAGGCACTTTGTCATCCTAAGTTTTGTCTCAGAGTGATGTCCTTAATATTCTTGGCTCTAAAGAAAATTTCCACCTGGTTCTCTAAGGTAACTTGAAGGAGACTCATGGGGTAAGCTCCAAGCCTGGATGAACATCTCTTAGATCAGGGGACTGATCTCTGCTGGTCCCTTGTGGTTGGTTTCAGCTCTTGTTCCAATAGGATAGTGAAGAAAATCTGGATTTCAGTAAAGAAATAAAGCTTTTAATCATCAAAAGGAGCCAGTATTAAAAAACCAAAACCTAATCTTTTCTTTCTCTTAGAATAGATGTAGACTCACCAAAAAACATGGTTCAAACTTATACCCAGAAAGCCAAATTAAAAATTAATCTGATGGCAGTGATGCAGATTAAGAATTGTTGGGATTTTTGTGGTTTAAAAAAAAAAAAATAATATGTTTAGCCAGCTCTCAAGATCCCAGGGTATTGCTTTCTTATCACTATATTATCTCTTGGTATGCTGCTTTTGCAGCTTAATTTCACTGTTACAGCTTCACAACTTGGAATTTGTGGAACTGGTCTCATCTCACCACCAAGTTATGACAGTTTTGCTGTGTGTTTTATTAATTAGCTTTACCAGCATTTGTTGAGCTGGAGGACCTGCCTTTTTATATCAAAGAGTGAAATAAATGAAAATATGCTACTATTGTTACTGATAGAAATTGAGCTTTGTGCTGTGTAGTTTCTGAAGCCCTCCAGTTCTGAAGCTGTTTGTGTGCCCAGAGTGCACCAGAAACCCCAGGCTTTGGCTGAAGTTTCATCTGGATTACAAAAAAATCTGCTAACCTGCGTCAGTGTACAACAAGTGACAAGTGTCAGAAAATGTCAGGAACAACTGTGAACAATACATTAGATGAGAAATCAGTGAAACAAAAGAAAAATTACTATAGATAGTGATAGTAAGTACCGTGGTGTTATAGTTAATACATGTTTTCAGATGATCTGACTGTACCTGCTAAATGTATCAAAAATGAAGTCTCTAATTAAAAAGAACTGCAATGTGTTCCTGACTTGCATTTTCCTGGGGTTAGTCATACCTGGAGGTACTTGAAGTAAGATCCTGATGCAGAGACACTCCCACATTTGTAATCTCTTTCAGTGTGATCTTGTAGAGTTTCAAAAAAGGAAGAAATGAAAATGGAGACAGTATTGATTGATGTTACATCATCTCCAAAGCACCTTTCCCATGAATTTGGAAGATTTATTTCTATGGCAGAGCTGCTTCAATGCTGAAGGCAGGAATCTCAGTATTCTGCATCTAAAAGGATACCTAAACCACTCTGCTCCCGCTTCTTCACCTCCTGGATCTTTCTTTATGTATATGGAGAAATGTTTTTGAAGAGAAATATTTTGCTGCTATTCAGAGATGAGAATTGTGGGTTTGAACAGCTCCTCTGGGCTCCAGGCAGCCCTGATTTCTTGTTTACTCTTCTCTAACTTGACATAAAGTCAGAGATAGATTCAGCAACAACACCCATTTTATAGGTTTTGTGCCAAAAAATAACTGTTTCTGAGGAGTCTGAGCCTGGAGATGATTCCTCAGGAAGAATCTGCAGAGCATGTTCACAGCACTGACACCTCTCCAGGCTTCTCTGATACTCTCTCCAGGGACAGGGCAGGAAGAGTCAGGCTAAGCAGCTCCTTAGGCAAGGAATTTTCTTGGCTGCAATTCTGTCATCTGGGTGTGAAGTAAACTTTTATCCAGGCCAGAGACAAAGGGAACATAGGACAGTTCTGTAGCTGGTGAGCTCAAATTTCCCTTTTTGCTTTCTGTGAGACTTTGGACACTCAGAAAGCTATTTTCTCAGGTCTCTCTGCTCTCAGTTTGCAGTGCATTGCCATCCCTCAGTCACCTGTCCCTGCCCTTCTAAGGACAGCTCATCACCATGCCTGTTGCCAAACCTTTTTAGGTCATCATTTCAGATTTAGAATTCCTAGTGTATTCCTAAATCCTGTTTTATATTCTCGTGTCTTTATTCAACTCTAAATCAAAAGAGGGTATATATCTCAGCTTTAAAGGTTAAAGAATCTGATTATCCCCCCTGACAGTGAACAGTGTCTTGAGGTGATGTGAAAGTCATATTTGAGCACCTCTTATTTAGGAAGGCAATCTTTCATTTTCCTTTGGTTTTCATGATTATTTGATAATTATATATCAATTTTTCCTCGGTTCCACAAGATTAGAAATATTTCTTCCATGGGATAAAATGAGCAAGCAACTCCAGATTGTGTGAGGCAGAGACCAAATTCAGGAGGAACACTTTTTTCTAATATAAGACTGTCTTAGACCTAATGGTCACTTAAAATCTGAGTGTTGAAGCTTTTAAAATTTAATTTGCTCATAGGTCAGCAGTGTGAAAACATGATCTCCACATTGATAATGCGAGTTTTGCCCACTGGAGAAAAGACTTGTGACTCAGTTCTCATCTTTTACAGTTTGTTGAGTTTGTTGCATGGGAGAATATCTGTTTGCAACAGGTACTGTTGTGGAAATAAATACTCTTTCAAAAAACTAATTATTCAGGGTAACAGACTGAGAACAATTGCTAGCAAGAGTAATCACAGAATCATAAAATCATAGAATATCCTGAGTTGGCAGGGACCCACAAAGATCATCATAGTCCAGCTCCAGGCCCTGCAGAGCACCATCCCCAGAGTTACACCATGTGCCTCAGAGAGTTGTCCAAGCACTTCTGAAACTGTTGGCTTGGAGCTGTGACCACTTCCCTGGGAAGCCTGTTCCAGTGCCCAAGCACCAAGGCTGAAGAACACTTTTCTAATATCCAACCCTAAACCTCCCTGACACAACTTCAGGCCACTCCCTTGGGTAGTGTCACTTGTCACTAGACAGAAGAGATCAAAGTCTGCCTCTTCTTTTCCCCTCATGAGGAAGTTGCAGATTGTGATCAGTGAGTGATGATTGTGAGTGCCCTCAGCCACTCCTCATACACCTTCCCCTCCAGACCCTTCACCATCCTTGTGGCCCTCCTATGGATGCTCCTTAATAGTTTGATGTCTTTTTTATATTATGGTGCCCAAAGCTGCCCCCAGCACTGGAGGTGAGGCTGCCCCAGCTCAGAGCAGAGCAGGACAATCCCTCCCTTGCCCAGCTGGCCATGCTGTCTGTGTCTGATGCCCCCAGCACAGTCAGCTCTCCTGGCTGCCAGAACACTGCTGGCCCATGTTCAACTTGCCATCAACCAGGACCCCACATCCTTTCCTTCAGTGCTGCTCTCCAGCCTCTCATTCCCCAGTCTTTATACACAACCAGGGTTGCCTCACCCCAGGTTCTAAACCTGGCATTTGCCCTTCTAAAAATTCATACAGTTGGTGATTGCCCACCTCTCTAATCCATCACATTTTGTAGATGATCAGTAGGGTACTAACCCCATAACCTGCAGTTTTGTTTTATCCTTTGCTTTCTATGCCAGTTTTCATGGTACTGGAGCTCTTCCCTAGTGGTTTCATCCAGTGTTCTGTAATGGAAAAGGAAAAGGAAAAGCAAAATGTGTAAGAATTTTACCAGCAGAGAAATCCAGCATTCATTCAGTGGATTACTACCATTGGTTTTAATTTTCAGATTCTGGATTTCTTGTTTACATGATTAAGTAAATTTGATTTCCTGTGTTAATAGCTGAATTTATCTAGCTTGCACTTTAGATCTTTTTTTCTGTAACAAGGCTTTACAAGAGGAAGAAGTGTATTTATTTTTCTCTCTTAGATATATCTGTGTCCATTTCTGTTTCGATCATCTCTCTAAAGAGATGCCAGAAGGCAAGTGCAGTACCTTTTCTCATGTCTCAGGATGAGGAGGAGGAATTGATGATGGGGTGATCTGTGCTGACTTAAGCAGGCTCCTGTGTATGACTCCCTGCTGCTTTCCCTGGCTCACTTGCCCCAGAGGATCTCAATGTGCAAAGACAAAGATAAGAGGAAGGTTTACATGAACACTTCCCTTTTTCCTCTGGAAACAAAAGTCATGCTGCAGTGCTAGAACCACTGTTTTATTTTTGTTCTTTTGGTTTTCATTTTTCTGCTATTATTTTTATTTCTTGTTTTTAGGTGGATGATAAAATTGGTTTATCTTAAATCAAGTATCTTCTGCCTCTGTGCTTGGTGAGAAGGAGGAGCCAATCCCAAGTGCAAAGGAATGGAGATTCTTATTGCTGACATCTGTAATCACTGAGGTTGTGAATTTATCTTTCTTTTTACTCTGTTTCATTTGGGGCACTTGTTTTTATCTTTGTTTTCTTTCAATGTCATTTTCCCTCCAAAGTCACCAGTGACCTCTGAAGGTCAATAAGCCCCTGTAAAGATCAAAAAATGCTTTGCAAAATATTTGGTTCCATTTTTAAGAAATTGAAAACATAAAAAATTACAGATGCCACTGCATTATGCTACAAAGGCTTGATGGAAAGAAATGGGGGCAGATTAATTCAGGGAATTAATAGTTAAATCTGCCTCAATGTCATTCACAGAATTTATAATGTAAGAATTTATTGAAAGCATAATGTGACAGTATCTATTTGATGAGTGAAGAAATACTGAGCAATGTTATATGACAGAACGACAATATTTTGTATCTATGACCTCTGTACAGAACTCACACAAGGAAATTCACAATACTTTAACCAGATCTTGTTTATCATACCTACATCATATGCTTTTTGTGATCATAGAAGGTGTTACTACAGAATAAAAATATTGTTTTATTTGTCTAGTGAACAGTTTTGTTTTCATTTGAGCATTTGGAGAATCAGTAAGAATTTCCATCATTGGAACTACAAAGACAAGTATGTGCAACAGAGATAGAGAATTGTAAGAGAAATTAAATAGTAGTCCAGGGGGAAGGGAGAATATAGGGCTGTGAAATGTGGTGCTGGCTTTTTTGAATAACTAACTGAATTCCCCAAGTAAAAAATAGACAGCAACAATCTACCCAGTAGTGATAGCTGCAATTATTACATGAATAAATGGAAAATTAATAAAGTGGTTTTGTTTGGTTTGGGTTGTTGGGATTTTCAGTTTCATTATTCAGTAATATGCTTTAATGCTTCTGATGATATAATCTACTTTTGATTAGCAAGTATATGAACTATCTGCTTTCAAATGTCACCGTTCTTTGAAAAATTCTCCTCTGAACAATTGAGACTCTATGTGGCAGGTTAAAGGTAGTCCAGAAGACAGTAACTTAACATTTTTTTTTCTTTGTATATCATAAGCACTGCTGAAAAAATAGACAGACAAATGAAAACACTTCTATTTGTTCAGGTAAAGACAATATTATGCATGCAAGTGGTTTCCTTAGCCTGAAAAATAGTCATGATGAGTTTCTTGGTTTCCAAAATATTCAGGAGTAAAACATCAAAGAAATAATATTCTTCTAACATTAACAGAGTTCACATTTCAAATCCTGCCCAGACTGCTTGGTTGTTTTGTTTGCTGTTATCGAATTCAAATTGTAATGTTTTCATTGCTGTGAGAAATGTTTCCCTATTCAAATCTCTTTCTCCAAATATGTTTCTCTAAACATTATACTCAAGGTACTCAACATCTAATAATGAAGATGTGTCTGCTTGTTCTGTCTCTTTGGTCTTCTCCTTTGATGTGTTATGAGGATAGGTTTTACTTTTATTGTGTTTTATAATTCTGTTGTTAAGATTGAGCTATGTATTCAGTCACTTAGTGTGGAGATTTTATGAATAAATTTATTATTCTCCTCCAGATGATAGTGTGATTTTAGGTCCTGTTCTCATTGTTTTTTGTATCCTTTGAATAACAGAGAGTTTAGGTTGTTCTTTCCATGTTATTTCTTCTCCTTGTAACACTGGAAAAGAAATGTACTGGTGTGTTCTTCCCATAAATAATTAGAGAATTTGGTGAAAAGGATCTTGGGGTTTTTTTTCCCAAACATGAAGCCAAGAGAAGAAAAGGATAATTAAAAAATACCACAGAATATCAAATAAATAAAATATATATCGAATCAATCAAATAAATCCACAGAATACCAGAAGACCAGAAGCCAGTGGCTACATTGCATGTGCAGAAAGCAGCAGGGTATTGAGGCAGGGCATCACAGAAGTGGGGGGCTATGACTAACCCAGTGCTGTCAAAGCATCACCAGGGTAAAACAGTTACACCAAGTGCACACACAGAGCCCTACAGCACCCTCCTCTGCCCAGTGTCTCCTAGAACTTCTCTTGTTTTCCTCCCTCACCATCCATATGTCTATAAAAACACAAACTTTTCAGTAACTGGTTTGGTGGTTACATAGTTACTGTAGCAAAATACACCCAAGTTATTTTTTGCATTTCATGATCCTGGTGTTTCTCCTGGGCAGTGAATTATGTGTGTCTCCCTCCTGGTTCCTACACCAAGGTGCTCTTCTCTCGTTCTTCTGCCTGGAGATACACACCTGCATTGTGAACCCTCTTTCTCCCTGTGCTGTGGAACTGCTAGAGAAGAGCAAGCATTAACCTGCTTTTGATGACTCAAGTTAGGTAACACTGGACGTGAGTTGGGAACAGAGGTCATTGGCTGTGCATCCACAAGCACAGCGACAAGCAAAGCCTTAGCTGGTCCTCAGCATTTGATTTAAGTAGAACTCTATTCAGAACAGTATATGGCATTGGAATACATGTCATTCTGTTCAGTGCAAGTATCTATCACTTACTACACTTAGTGCATAAACATGCACTAAGTGCATAAAGCACTCACCTGCTCCCCTGAACAAAGTGCTTTCCTAAGTTGGATTCTCACCTGAGTTTCTGCAGACTCAGCTTCCCACTTGCTCCTGTGGGTTCTGTGACATTTTCTACTCTGTCATCTGACTTTTTGCTCTTCTCCACCACAATCCATGCCAGCTCCACAAACACATTCAGGTCTACCAGGTTTCCCCTTTCTAAGCTTTGTGATTTCACTGGTGCTCCTTCTGATACCTAGAAAAGTTTGGCTATGGTTTCAACAGGGATTTTTTTTTTTAAGATTTGCAGACTTAATCCTTTATAACTCCCTTATGAAACTGCTCTTATGGGATTTTTTTTTTTTTTTTTGCTTAGAAGTAGCACCACTCTATTCACATTTATGTCAAAATACTATGTTCTCTCTTGATTTTTTTTTGTGTTATTATGGTACAGGATTTTCAGCAGTAATGCTTTTCATTTTCTACAAATGTGGTGCTGTATGAGAGACTTTAAGAAGCTTTCACTGAGGTTTGGCAAATAGATATATTTCTAGAGAAAAAAGATTCACAGGTATTCTTCAGGATTATATTAACTAAGGATTTTCTGAGTTCTTATGCAGACTTGAAGAAGGGCTCATGAGCCACTGATATTTTTTTCTCAATTAGTTGAAGAAATGGTATTATACTATTGAAGTCCCTACAAAACTTTAATTTAAAAATGTTCTATATAGACATAATGCTATTTTTGTGTTCATTAAGAAACTTGCAGACTTACTGATCTCATCCCATCTCACTGTTGCTGTTCCAACAGGTGTTTTGTTTCATTTGAAGATAAATTGCCCACAAATGCTTTGTGGCACACAAAATATTTCTTTGAGAATGTCAGATCAACATATAGGTGTATCATTAGAAACACTATGAAGATGGCCAGACATTGTGCACTCGATTGTTATTCATTAAAAACCAAGCCTTTACAAAATCTGAAAACACTTTAAAATTTCCAACACTTTTAATTTTCATAAACTTATGGTGGAAATTCTTCCCCTGGTATTTTCTGTATTCTCAGAATTGTTGCTGACTTTTTTTATAAACAGTTCTTATTGACAAGAGTTCATACTTTCCTACTGCCTTTTACAAAAAAACCCATATAATTAAGTACCTGAGGATTCAAAGAAAAATGGTAAAGGGAGCAGACATAATATCACCAAAAAATGACAACTGACATTTTGCATGCCTGAAAATTCTGTATTGAATCACAGAGAAATAAAACTTTTCTTTTACTAGCAGAGGTATTCACATCTGTAACTAAATCAGAAAGAAAAATGTCACATAGTTTAAAGCTAAAATTTAACTGAACATGGTTTCGAGTATTATTTTCAATTGTCACTTCCTCTAACATTTTATTGTTGAAAAGCTATTGTTCATGTTCTGAGATAAGGGTGAAAAGAGTTGGTGGTTATGTTTGTTGGCTGTTCTGAAGACTTAGAAAAGGAAATAATATTTCATGAGTTTCTGGGTGAATATACCAAGCAGGATGAGATGTTTCCTGAGTAAGGAAATAATTTGTAGCCCACACCTGCAGGAACTGGTTCTGTGGCTTTGTATATCTTAGAAGTAAAATTTCTACTTTTCAGGCCATGTTCAATTCAGTTTCCCAACACAAAGTTCTTCCAGCACTTGGTTTTGTAAGTTCCCTGCCCTTGATGGCATGAAGCACTCCTTAATGGAACAGGACATATTGTTTTAGGGTTACTAGGCGCCCATCTGCCTGCCAAAACTCCTGCCTGAAGTCAAAGTACCTGCTGAATCAGCTTCAGAGCACTATTCTGCTTTTCCTGTAGGATTTATGGAACACCGTGGTTTTCCTTTCTTTATCTGTGTTCTGTCTGCCCTGTTCCCACATGGTTTCTTAAATCTGAGTTAATATCGGAGGATTAAAATATTACAATTAATTAATATGATCCCTGTTAGTGACAAAAGCAGTAGATTACTGAATTAAAACCGGTAGTTTAATGCTTGTTTCAATGGTGGGATGCACTCACAAATACACAAACACAAAGCTTGCTCAGTGGCAGTGGAGCTGAGGGAGCAGCCACCCTGCCCTGCCCTGGCTCCCACAGACACACAGAGAGGCACTGCAGGGCCAGCCCAGCCCTGGATGGAGAAAATGCAAAGGGAACTCCATCCCTGGCTACAGGACACACCAAACTGCTGAACAGGGAAACATGGACCACGGCTTTTATGGTTTTCTCTTTCTGACCAACACATCTGTAACAGCTCTAGTATTTGGCATGGATTAAAAAACCCCTGCAAGCACACCTGTAAATAAATAAAATGGCAAAGGTGGTGTCATGCTAAGCAGACCAAAGTGATTGTGCAGTGCATTCTCACACAGAGAAGAACATTGAACTATGGTTCAAAATTTGAGTAGAAGCAGATAGCGTAAGTTGGGGTTCACTGTATAAAAATATGATCTCAGATCTTTGAAGGTACTTAGGTCTTTTACTCAAATCTTATTTAATGGGGATTTGACACCTAAGTGCCACTGAAGATCTGAGCCATTATTAATATTTCCTTAATCGCTTACAAAATCTTTAGCCTGTTTAGAGAAATAGTATCGTAGAAAGTCCATGTTCAGGTTTCTCTGCCAGGTCTAATTCCACAATAAAGCTTCAGAGGTTTTTAAAGTATCTAAAATCTTCAGATGTTGAAGCCAAAATTACATTTTATGAGACTCAGAGACCAATACATCACTTCTTTTTTCAGTGCCATTAATTCCTGAATAACCCTTCTAAAGCAAAATTACATTGGGAAGAATAAGATAAAAGCCAGTGGAGAGGTTATATATTGTAAATAAGAAGGGTATGCTTTTTCTTTTAATAGCAGTCTGATATATTTTTAATAGTCTTTATGTATATAAGTTCAGCACAATCCATGTATTGTCTTCACATATGTATTACGAGAACTCATTTTCTTTCTCAATTTATACTAATTTTTGGGGAAAGAAATTGTCTTTGAAGCACTTGGAAGTTTACTATTTTGTGACTTCTAAACTCCAAAACACTCAAAAATGAAGTAGCAACCCATTACAAGCACTTTTTACTCTTTGGTCTTATCTGAAGTTTCTATTCTCTTGACCGACTTTAACAGCATTAAATCAACACCATCTACACAAGAGTTGCCAGTCTAGTACTTTTTTGCCAGATGATCTCTTTTTTAATCTGATTCTGTGGAAAGCAGCAGGGAATTCCAGCTCTACAATTTATCCTCAATAAAAGCAATCAAAGCTGTTATTTTCTTATTCTGTAGCAGAGCTCTCTGCTTTATATCATATTGTGGAATTTCCCTTCCCTGACTAGCAGCAGCAGCTCGGGCCAAAAGCTGTGAAAATGTCAGAGAATGGTCACTTCTGGTGACACTCTGAATGTGCTGACTATACCATCAGAGAAACAAAATACTTCTCTATGATAAAAAATTTTGCTGTCTAGCATCAACATTTGGCAAACTCCTGAACATATTGGTAGTGGATGAGATCTGTTTCTTTTACTTAAAATCAGCTAAAGGAAAGTCCTCTAAGCCATATATTCACTGTAGCAAGCTGAATTTTTGATTGTGACGGCAGCAGAGACTGCACAAGCCAGGGTTTGTAGACATCAGGAGTAAAGGCAAGAGTAGCTGTAGTAAATTAAAATACTTCTTTCTGCAACTGGCTGACCTTCCTCTCTGTTATGGTTACTGCTCTTGAGAGCAGAGGCAGTAGGACAGAGCTTAGATTTGTACGTCACTGCTCCAGATCGTACCGCAGTGTGTTAGATTAAGCCACTGATGAGCAGCTATAGAAATCCCCAAAAACTGCACTAACACAGTGGACTAGAGCTGTGATTCTGTGATGCTGTTGAAGGAATAACAGAATTATAGAGAAAAGGGAGAGCAGACAACTCAGCACTGAGGTTTTAGTCAGCTATGACTAGATTTGACATATTCCAGAAACTGCCTGTTCTGGGCATCACAAGTGGAAAGAGTTAGACTGCTGGCTGGGATTTACGAGAATGAGCTGGCCTTGTGAAATTTCATCTGAACTGAGGATGCCTCAGCCAGCCAGAGAGCTGGGAGGAAAGGCTGCAGGCAGAGAGAAATTCGTACTTCTGTTCCAGCTTTCAGCAGTTCAGAAAACTTCTAAAGCTGGTGTTTGCGAAAGACTGGCATTTACAGCCTGAAGGGCTTCAGTGCCTCAGCTGAAGCTGTGTTTGGATGCTGTCTTCTGGTTCTCTTTGAAAATTCGGCTGAAAAGGAAGGTGTCAGTTTCTGTCCACCTTTTCTTTAACAGAGGACTTTCAGAGGAAGCTCAAAATATCTTGCATATTATTGAATGAAGCTGTGCCTTCATTTTCTGGTTTAAGACACGAATTACAGAAGTTTATTGACTTTATTATTGGCTTTTCTGTTGAAGTTGTACCACTGTGCAGACAGAAAAATAAGACTGAGAGGGCCGGAAAGGAGAAGGGAGTAAACAATGTTACAGTGGGAATGTAACTCACAGTCCCATAACATGCAGCCTGGTCCAGGAAGAGGCCAGCTCAGATACTGCTTCTGCGTTTTATTTGTGGATTCTTCAATGCCAAAATGCGTAAACAATCCTTGGGGCAGGGAGCAGAGTCTGGGGGAGGGACCACAGCAGATCACTGAAGAACCTCTTTGTGTTCACTTCTCTTACTCTTTCTGTGCTTCTGAGCCTTGTGCTTTCCTACAGCTGTTATGTCTACATAGTACTTTGTGTGCTGAAACCAATAATGGCCTGAGTACAGCTTGAGCCAAACAAAAGACATGAGACCAAGACAGTGTGCTCTTGGGCGAATCTACTTCTTGCCATAGTACACACTAAGCTATACCCTGGCTTCTGCATGATTTAAGCATAACTTGTATCTCCAAAGCTTTTCAGAACCCAAGGACTAGCTGTCATATCAAAATCCTGTTGAGCAATATGCTTCTAGTGTTAAAGCTGTAAAGAATTAAAAGTAGCATAAAATTGTCTTTATAATCCAAACTCTTCTTGTATAAATTTCTATTCAGAGATCGGCATAATCCTTGAGAACTTCCTCGTTGTGTATACAAACTACGTGACCACTCTGTCTTCTGGGGCAGCAATTTGCAATACCAGGGGGCAATGTGAAGCTTTCCAATGTTAGGTATTCACCATGGAGACCACTGAGGCAGTGACAAAAGTGACAGTCTGATAAATAAGAAACAGGCTGTCCATACCTCACAACAATAAAATAAAAGGGCAGCCTAGGAACAGCAGTCTTCTCTTGCTAACTAGCCCTAAAATCTGTGTACAGATTGTACTATTGGTCACCACATGACTGCTTGCTCTGCAAAGTGAGATCAGAATAATCATTGCAGTTAATAACAAGGATACTCAGATGCTTTCTCTTCAACCAAACCACCTCAGATACTTTCTCTTCAGCTCTGTCATTGCCGAGCTTAGTGTAGCTGCAGCAAATGCTTGATGTGGCCACACCTTAAATGCTTGAAGTCTCAGAGTTTTCCACCCAAATTGTTTAAGGGTAAAATGATTTCATTTCAGTTGACACAGTGATGTCTCTCTATGTGATCAACATCTCAACATTGTTTAATTAGGTGCCCAGCAGATTTAGTAGGGTTTTTAGTTATCACTCACTGTGGCAGACGTGCTCCAATTCCACATTGTGCCCACATCTGCAGCTGAGTCACCTGAGTGAGTTTCTAAGAGGTGATGGGAGAAGATTGACATCTTTTAAAGGTGAAAAAAACACATAAAAGATAGAATGGCTGAGGTCTTTCCATGAACTGTAGAGATTACTTCTCGTATCTAATTTTCTAACTTAAATGTCTCATTTAAGTGACTAAAGGCACAATGGATGAATCCAGGCCCAAGTGAATTTTCAATTAATTAGATTAGCAGTTAATCACTTCTAACTGCTATCCACCAAATAGTTGTTAAGAATGTCTCAGCCTGGTGACATGTAGTTGAGTTATCTAATTCATTTGCACATAAAGATTACAGTATTTAAAACATGATGACAGTTCTGTTTTGGGCTTTTATGGACATCTGTAGATTTTCTTCATAATTTATTTTCAGCTCTTTAGGTAATATAATTAGCAGTATTGTTGGTTTGAAAGATTGCATCTGTAATCTGGTACAATGTTATGTAAGTAAAACACTCAATGAGCTTTTGAAATGAAGGGATAAAGAGTAATTTAACATAAAATTCTTTGAATGCAGCAAAGTTGTGATTTACTATGATCTCATAGAAAAAAACAATACTACTATACCTCCTATATTTTGTGTATTTGAGGAGACGTGCCCATGGCAAACTAAAGAACAACATGACCTTTCTATAAAAAATTATAATTAAAGCACGTCTGACATGTTAATCTTCAACAATTGTCATTATTTTGGTGGCTTATGAATAATAAAGCATGCTACTGGATTGTTGTCATTGAGAATGCAGCCCATCACAGCCTCAGCAAATTCTCTGAGTGCACCTTCTGGGCTGGCACAATGTTATCCATGAGGCAGGGAGTTTAGGGTTCTCCTGGTATGGTACAACACTTTTTTCAGAAAAAAACAGCCTTCAAAATGGTTTATGCAACCAAAGAAGGTGTCTGTTCAAGCAGATGAGAACAAGTGACTTCAGAGGTGCATTTCTATGGTGAAGTACAGCTAAACACTGCTGAGCTCTGAAATGGGTTGTAATTTTAATTAGCTCCAAAAAATAAGGAGGTAAGGTTCATTAAAAATCTATCCAAATCATGAAAATATGGCCTATGCTACAGGTAAGTAATAATTAACTGAATTACTAGTGCCTGTCAATGGCATGGGTAGGTTCTAATTTTGATTCTTAAACATTTCAAACCTCCTGCTCCCCCAACAATTGTATCTATGACCTGCAATGATGTGACCACCAAAACAAAATATTCAGAAAAATTACTATGGGAAGCAAGACTGGGGCAATTAAGATGGGGAATGAAGACCTCCATGTCCTTACCATTTTAATCTGGGCAGAATTTATTAGCATATCTTTTAGATACCCTTTTGAGGGTGTTACACTCCTAACAGATGAGGTACACAGTAGAGTGAGCCTACACACCAATGAGAGGGTGCTTTCCAGTTTATGTGCCTGATATTGAAAAGAATTGTTTCCTAAATTCTTCATATAACCTATCACCTTTCAGGAAAATAATTCAGGGGTATTATTTTAGCAGTGGAAAATTCACATATAGGGAATTCATCTACTTCACTTATGTCCCTTTTGTTTTGTTTACAACTGTTATTTCCAATATTTATTCTAGATTTTTAGGACTAAGTATTCAAATTTTTTACATGAGAAGTTATTATAATTTTGAATTTTGGTGTTATTTTAATATCTTTTTCAATTATTTCAACAGAAAGAAACATTTAAGCTTTTGTAATAATTTATAATTTTGAATTATATCATCCAAATTAAAATAATCTCCATGAAGTCATCATAGTGCAGATACTGTGTGACATGAGCAGTTGCTTCCAAGCTGAATTTTAGACTTCTGCATGTCATGTTTGTAGGTGGCTTTTCTGTAGTGAGAAGCTCTGATGAGCTCTATAGGGCTCAGAAAGGGAGTGGCATCTATTATTGCCTGTTCACAGCAGAGAGATTTTACAGCACCCCACCATTTCAAGGGTTTCATGGAAAGAGGAAAATATGCTTCCTTCAGGCTTGGCTGGATTCAAAATTAGCTGCTCTTATTCCTTCATCATTTCATCTCTCTCTTGTTAGCAGTTTCACATCATGAAAGGGGCCTGGAATTACACATTCAGGGTTGTAATTTTTGTCAACTTGGTGATTATACTGCGTTTGTGGTAAAAAGTTATTGACATGTGAGTTTTAAACAGTCCTCTGCTTGAGCTACCTTAAGGCATATTTCCTTGGTTTCAGAAAGCAATAAGAATTTCTGTTCTGTTTTAAACCTTGCTTATTATGAAGCTTCTCTGTTTTCAAAATAGCCTCTCTGAACATAACTTATTTTTAAAAGTGTCTTTAAATTTAAACAGCCATCCCAAAAGGCACAGCAACGTATTAATAGCTCTTGGAGAGACAACTTTTGTCTTTCTGAATTTGGCACAGACATGATGTAAGTATTGTCAGATAACAACTTCCCCAATTAACATAAATAGCATATGCTCAAATGCTTTTGTTCCTGGTACAGAAACCACTGAAGTTGTTTGATTTTTTGAATACACAAAACATTTTACTAGTCATCTGATATGGTTATCTGGAGGTTGTTATTTCCAGATTAATAATATAAAGAATATTGGCAAACACAGTTCTGAAAAGGAATTTGTCATCTTAAGCATTTCAAGAGAAACACATGATTAATGTTTTGNATTATTTTTTCATAGGATTAACCTAACATTGCGTGGAGATTTTACCTTGAAAAGAAGGATGTGTGCAGTATGATATTTACTGTTTATTTTCCTGTTCTGATAATAAACCCCTGCATTTCTCTTTGCTCTTCAGACATAATGACCTGACATTACTTTTGATACTGTGCCCTATCTTTGTAAGACAAACATTGCTTTCAACCCTTTTCTGAGGCAGCAATCATGTCTTAAAAGCAAATGTTTGGTACTAGAGGAAGGAGTGCTGTTGGCAAAAGAAAGTGTTTTAATGGTGGTGAAATCTACACAAGCCTTCTGTAATACTCCTCTACTTTTTATCAACAGATTTCTGCCGTATACACTGCATATGTTAAAAAGGCAACTCTTAGCAGCTAATGAATATATTTACAAGAACATAATACAAAACATTGTAAGAAATGAAGATGAGACAGAAATTACTCACCTTTGCTCATTTTATGTGTGTGTATAGCCTTTGTAGTAACCCACAGAAAGGCTATCTCCTGGGCACTGGTCTTAGCCAAGCACTTGACAGAAATCAAAAACCTGATGAAATTTCTTCAGTTAGTGTGAATTCATTCATCTGTAAAAAACAGCAGAGAAAACCATGAGACCATCTTGATACAAAAATATTATTTTGAAAGAAGTAAGTGTGGAGATGCATCTATAGCAACTTGACTTTCTGAGAATAAATCATATAAATACTGTTAATACCCATTTTTGTGTCAATCTTTATTCTCCTTCTCTTTCTAGAACTGTGTAAAATCTCTGCTGACAGCTAAACAAATTCCTAGGAGCATGACTTTGACAAGCTAAGCTCTTCTTTCTCCTAACTCTGCTGTCCTGCTGCCTACCTGCTCTTAATTTCTACTTAGTTGACTTAAGAGGGAGCACCCCGTTTCTCTATTGAATAGGATTCTGGGAGTATTGAAACCAAACTGCTAAACTTTAGATGATCACTGAAAGTTAGAAGATGTAATTAAGAATTGACATCAAGTGCACCTGTGTCTCCTGAAGCCTAACTGAAGCAAAATACACTTAAATGCAGTGAGAATGTCTGCTTGTGGTGTTCCTATCCACTCTTGGCTCATGTGGTAGTCCTCATTTCAAAAATTTTTGCTTGATATAATATTTTCCTGGGTTTTTTACTCACAAAGGTGGTACCTCCATCTGATATGGGGGAGTTATAGCTAAGCTCACATGTCTGTTGCCCATATTTGTGTAAGAAACTTGGTCCCAGATTACACAATGGTATGAATGATCTCCTGCACATAGGCAGTCTTGGGAAATGAGACATTAAACAACACTTACTACAGGTGTTTGTTTTACAACCAGCATCCATTAGTTTTCATTTTCATGTCCTCATTTGTGGTAATTCTGAT
>VZTN01017032.1:96412-220945 GCA_013400515.1 Erpornis zantholeuca
ATGTATATTTTATTTCTCATTGTAACACAAAATAAAGCAAATGTGTAATTAAGAGTGAGGAGAACAATTTCTGCAGTTTGTCCTTGGACAGGTTTCTACTAATTTAATTTGGTTTTGAGTTGTTGGAATACAGTATTCAAATGCAGCTCAGCCTGTGGCTTGCTAAAGAGTTTTGAACAGTGTTTGGAGGCTGCTGAAGCTCTCTGTAATTGCCTGATGCTCCTAGAAACTTTGGTAGGTTCTTGCAGCAGGGACAGGAAATGGTCTTTTATGCACAAATTACCCCTCCTTGGAGATGAGTAATTTATTTCTATGATAAAAAACTCTTTTATTAATACTTGTATTACTTCAAACCCATTTTTACATCATATATTTAGAATAACAGCAACCAAAATCTTCATTAAATTCCTTACCTCATAGCTGTACAATCTGAAAATATATATATTACAAGGTATTATGAAAACACCAGCACATGAAGGAAAGATTATTATGAATTCAGATAGGTTGTCACACATCTATCTCCTTTAGAAGTACCAATACTACACTCCTCTCTATCCATTCACCCCTCCTCCTGCATTTTCCTCTGTGCCTTCTTATTTAGAAGAGAATGTGTTAATCTGCATTAAAAAAAAAAAAAANGGAATAAATTCACATTCTTTGTAAATTCATTACTGATGCGTATTTCTCCCATATTATCACTGAAAAAGTACTTCTACTGAATTTTTCTCAAGTTTCCCAGCAGAATTCACAATTTCATAGCATTGCCTGTGNGTCTTTATTTCCTGTGATTTTCTGTAATTTTCCTTTAGATTCAAACCTCTAAATTATATAGGGAAATATGGTGCCACATTCACATGCGAACTATTTTTAGAGAACATGAATAATTACACCAGATGGTTGTTTAATTCTCTTGGCATTATCTCTACTGTACATTTATGGCTTAAAGTAATATTTCCTTACACTTTTCAATAGCTGTGGAAGGTCATGGGTAAGTCCTGTTCCTTTATTTACATCTGATCCCTTTTATAGACATATTTCAATGATACAGCTGTTGCTGGACTACAGAGATGCTGATCTGCAGGCTTATAATAAACTATTCAGCTCTTAGAGACAAAGAAGTATGTTCATAAGAAAACTTTGCATCTTTGACAGCAGATTGTTGTTAGTGTTTTATATACAAAGGAGCACTACTCATTCTATGATTGCCTTCATTTAATCTTTCAGGATTTACTAAAATTATCCCTTTCAACTGTGTCTTCATTTTATGCAGCAGTAAGAACAGGAGAGGTGTTTCTTCACATTCTGCATACCTTAACTGTGCTCTGAGGATGTGCAGAGGAAATTTCTGCACTTCAGTCTCTTTGGTTGCTTAGTGAAAATGCCTAGGCAATTACTTCCTTCTAAACTCCTAAACATTTGGACCAGTGTAAAAGATTTATTCTTTAGGTGATATTTCTGAAAGCCACAGATTGTTATGTGTCAAAGTTAATTCAACTGATGTAGAGAGCTTAAAAACATATATTCTCAGGAAGTATCTGGCACTAGACTGCGGAGGATGAAAATTTTATATCAAAAGCACTTTAGAATTGTATTTTTGTTCTGTTCTGGAACAAAAATAAAACCTTTCAGACACTTACAGAGGAAGGGAAATATATCAAAATATCTGGCTTTGGCTCCAAAATGCAAGTAATTCTGTTTAATAAGTGTATTTATAACCCACGTTGCTTAGAGAGCTGGCCTTAGTCATAGAAGCCATCTGTTGTGTTTAATTCCTTAAATTTTGATCCAGCATTTCTCTGGAGAAGGCAGAATAAGCCTTTGCTTTTGTTGCCTTGCTCAGACTATTGTCCTAACTGTGGTTATAGGTTATTATTTTAGCTCTAATGGATATGTTGGTGTAGTTTCATTTTGTTAGGAAGGTCCCGATAGTTCAGCTAAGTCTGAGCTATAGCAGCATGTAAGAAAATAGAGAAATCCTGGTGATTTTTTACCCTTCTGAAGCTGGAAGCATCTGAGCAACCCAGTAAGAGGCTCACACTCAGACAAATTTGGCTAAATTCAGCACAATAAAAATATATTTGGCCAGTTTCTCCTTCTATATATTTCTGTGCACCTGCAACTTATGTGCAACAAGCAAAAAAATTTGCACTCCATGCAGGAATTGACCTTTTATTATCCTCACCCAGAGCAGGGGGTCTGGGCTATGAAAAGAAACCTAGTTTAGAAGGGGAAGGAGAAGGGGAAGNTGGTAATTTGGTATCAATATGAAATTTAATGTATTACAGATAATTGATGTATTTGGGATTATAATAATTAAAATTTCATAATTTCCTAAATGCTTGTGTTCAAGGACAGCTCTGTCTAAAAAGAATCTGACTATATGTATTTGTAGACTAGGTGTCAAGAAATCATAATATATGGTATTGTTCCAGGCTTACAGTATACTTTTCTTCTTGTGAACAGCATGTAACTGAGGTAGGTGTGTAACATTTGACAGTTAACTCATAGTTAAGAAGCCTTTGGACACTGCTCTCAGGAACATGGTGTTATTCTTGGGGCTGCCCTATGCAGGGCCAGGAGTTGGATTTGATGATCTTTGTGTGTCCCTTCCAGCTCAGGATATTCTATGATTCTAACTCAGTCCATATGGATAAAAGCATTAGTTCGTTTCCAGGTTTTATTGCAAATGAGAACTGAGTCTAGATTCAAGTTACGCCAGTTTATCTGTATGATTTATTATTCCTGTGACACTATCTCTCCTTGTCTGTGTTAGAGGACATGTGTTTCTTCCTGGATAGATACTGAGTCCAGGAGGGGAGGATAAATAAAACATCTTGAGCAAATACAGTGAAGATGCAATCTTCAGGTGACCAGAGAATTCTTCAGACCATAAGGCAACAGTGGGTCCTTCCTTGATGGAGATGAGAGATTTGGGGAAAGTATGGAAAAGTTCTGCAGTGTAATATCAGCTATGTAAATCAACTACCTGACCTTCCATGTTCTCTCTGTGCAAGATACACATGACTGCAGTTCCTCTACATTTGTTCTTTTTCTTATCTTGGTTGGGAGGCATTGTTTCCACCCTAACCTAGAGTAATTTTCTAACTCCCATCAAACCTGTCTACTTTATGCATTCAAGAAATGTTAGAAACAGAAAAGACAAAATGTGGCAACATACATCAAGATCATTAATTCTCAACAAATTTTAAATATACTGAGCAAGTGTGACATGTTGATGCAAAAGGACCTTATACTTGGCATATGGTGAAGAAAAATGCAGGACAGCTGCAAATGTTGATGTGCAACACAGAAAAAAAACTGTGGCTAGAAAATTATATCTGTCTCTTAAATGATAAATTCTTACCATCACTCAAAGCTAAAAGAAATTCCACATCGATGTCATTACAGTTCCCATATATATGACTTTTTTATCACCTTATCTAAGGGAAGCTGTCATTTTAAATAGAAACATGAAACATCCAGATAGATTATCTAATTAAGTTTGTAACTACAACATAAACTACAACATAGAAGGAAGAAATATGAGCTAAACCCCAGGGTTAATTGGTGTTTAGAGCTCTAAGGTAACAGAGTTGGACTGCTCACTTCACAGGGTTGTTTTATCTTGCTGAGAGCTGGGAAAAGCCTTCATGCAGTACATGTGTTCTGCACTCTCAGGTCAGATGTGAATATCCTGTTCATAAAAACCATTAGTAGAACAGTAATAATGTTTTTCCTCAAAATTATGAAGTTTCAAGAAACAGCAAACATGATGTTTAAATCTTTTAGCGCTGCTTAACAGGATTGTCAAGAATCAGATAAGCATCAGAGCAGATATATTAAGATAGAAGATTAATGAAGTGAAGACTAAAACAAAAGCTTTCTTTGCTTTTGTGTGGACAGAGAGGGTCTTTCTTTTTTTTTCTATCACTAACAAAACAAAGTTGCAAAAGTATTTAGAAGATGCTGCAAACCTAATTACCAGAGCTATACTAGCTCAGTTACACTGGAAATTGGACTCATCATTGTGTTCCAATAGAACTTCTCTCTTCAATTTAATTTAACCAGGATTCTTTGTGATGAAAACGTATTAGGCAACAACCCCCCCAAAAAATGTCTTGTAGTCTCTTCTTAGTGGGGAGCTCTAGTTAAGCAGTGTACTAAAAGTTTCTGTATTTCTTTTAACAGTGCAACTGTTAAAGTAGGAATATTTCAGGCAGTGCTGTCCATCACCTTGACACTCTTCGTCTTGGGGCAGAATCCTCTGACATCAGATCTCTATCTTCACCTGTGGAAGAACCATTCCTCTTGTTCACTTTTTTTGCTATTACATCAGCTCCAAGGAACATTCCTGATATTTGATATTTGTTATGATATTTGAGAAGCTCAAATTATGTTATGATATTTGAGAAGCTCAAGCCTAAAGCTTTCCCACCTACAAAGCACTACATTCCGCATATTGATTCTGTTTTCTGCTTAACAGCAGAGAACTATCTCAAAATAAACTGGTAAGTGGCTAAATGCTAGCTTAATGTTGATGGTTGAAAATGCTGTAAGTGTGTCATAGCACAGTAATATTATTGCCCAGCAGTAAACAACAGAACTTAAAAGTTGCTATAATTTTATTCTCATAATGCACCTTTAATCAGTTTTATTGTACCTTCAGCATTTATTAAGGCAATAATGCAATAATTAATAATTTAAACATGACTTTATTGTAAAAACTGTAATAGTTGGTGTACTGCTACCAGAGCCATCTAGTTAAAATGGAGCCTGTATCACTTACAGCACGAGGATCGATACGCACTCTCCCCAAATTGTAATAGTAAAGTAGCAAGTGATTTTCTACAGATAGGGCCAAATTCAACTCCATATTGCTCCGGACAATTTAGGAAGATCTTCAAATAGCTATATCAGATCTGGAATTGGACCAAATGGTGCTGTGGGCTGGTGTCACTGTCTTTTTTTAAAGAGATTTATTCAGCTTCCCTAAAATTCATTTGAACAAAATCTGTTAATCTGCCATGTAGATAGTGTCTGAAAATTTGATGGATGGATCACATTTTCTGATATTAGTAGAAAAGGAGACACTTCTCTCCACAGAAAAAGGTTACAAGATTTGTGTGGCAAGCACCTTCCTTTGTCAAGGCAGTTGAAAGATTTCTACAATAATACATAATGCTAGACTAGTGGCAAAGGATTACAAAGTGCATCCTTGACCTTCCCAGGCTATCCCTGAAGGTAATGCAGCATTCTGCATGGAAGGAACTGATTTCATTTCGGTACTGATTAGACAGGGACCTCCCCTGAAAACCAAACAGAACCCATCAGGCCAGCGTATTGCTGGCTGTGCCAATGAAACAGGGCAGAAGTGACCTGGCAGAAGCAGCACAGAAACATTTCTTCTTCCACACTTCTTCCTCGTTTCAACTGCAGAGGGAAAATTTGCATCATTCTCACCCATGCTGGAATATGAAAAATGTTGCTTTAGGAGATCATTACTGATCCATGCTGACCAGTGCCATAGAGATCCTCTGAAAAACCAGTTTTGGAATAAAACAGTGAAATCATTTTGCTGGTAGATACTACTATATTCCCTTTGGGACATCCTTCTCTGTAACTGAAATACATGACCTAGCATAAACACCTCTAATTTAATTCCTTTTTAAAATTACTTTGGTCCTGACACCCAAACCTGCTCTTTAAATGAATTCACAGTATTCTAAAATGGTAATGCATTCTAATCTTACCAAGGATTAAAAGAAGTAAGCTATCAAACCAGGCTTCAACCACATGCCTGATTTCTTCTGCAAGTCCCTTGTGCCTGCAGTACATTCCTAAAGTCAGCAAGGATCCAGCAATGAACAGCCCAAGAGTTTACAGACAGGTTCCAGTAGCATTACAGGATAACTCAGTCTGTTGCCAGCATTTCTCCAGACCTCAGTAGGCTCTCTCCAAGAGTCAGCTAAGTCAAACACCCCAAATGATATTTTTTCTATAATATCACATCTACTTTCTGGCAAGGCCTGGTAAGGAGACATATTCTTTGTCCTCATTTATGTATTTGCTTGATAAACATACAGCTTTCTGTAAAACTAAGGTGCTTAAATCAGTGATGAAAAGATGCAATCTGGAAAGACCCATTTATCTGCCAGGATATGCTGCACTGCATCTGTAGCTAGGCAGATTCACAATCAAAAACACATTCAGACTCGTGAAGTTTCACTGGTAGAATGGCAAATTTCAAAGACATCTTTAAATAGAATGAAAAAAGGCAATTCATGTGAAACAAAACTATATTTCTGTAGGTAAGAAATGAACAGTTGGCTTAATTAAATCAGTCATCAGGATTGAAGATTGTAGAAAACTTTGGTGGAGAGCATGCACTTACTGGAGTAATTCTAACTAAGAATGAAAATGTAAAATCAATACAGTCATTTCAGTCTGTATTTACTTCAGAGATGGGAAGCCAAGGACAGGATATGTCAATGACTGGGGTGTCCTTAGAGAAAGCATGACAGAAGATAATTTAACAAGACTGTCACTAACTAGAACATCCCAGGATGATGATTTTACATCATGACAGATTTTAGTTTGGTTTATCTGAGCCTGTTTCCAAGTATAGTCAGAAACCCATTAAAGAATTCTGGTTTTGTTTTTTCATCTTATTTTTTAAGCACCTTCTGCTGGAACTCCTCTGAAGTCCTAATGCCAGGCTGAAAGCTCTTCCCATTTGACACAGATTCTTCCTCCAATGACACAGCAATGCTGTTTGGCTAAGTTCAATTAAGTGAAGACAATGGAATTATAAGAAATATTGTTATATGCATATGCACACACACACACACACACACTTGCACAGGTGTCTATTACAGATTTAAGTGCATGGAATCCTACTTCATAGCAAATCAAACTGGGAGGGGTAAATTGTTTAATGCCTTCAAATGTTGGCCTTTTCCCTCCAAGGCTTTGTGCCCTTTTGACATGGGCAAGGAAATGGGACATAAACACGTTTCCTTATATCAGGCTTAGACACCTTTATCTCAAGCAAAAAAATTTGTATTTTAAAATGGTACATTGTAAACTGAGACTGTTCAGATATTGCTATATATCTTGTCTGAATAGGATAAATTCTTATTCAGTGTTAGGAATATATAAGTGTTACTGTTATAATTCTAGTCATCAAAGAGTTGGCTGAACACAAATGCACAATAACATGTCATTATTGTCAAAATTGCATTTAAGCCACTTTGAACTTCCAAACAGATCCCTGCTCAGAAGTCATCCACTGTTTCTGAAGAAAGTATCTGTGTGTGTTAGGTTATATTATTAAAAGCTCATCTCCACAAACACTAAGATGCAGAGAGTAACACTGGCAAGCAAGGGAATCCCGATAAACTCATTAGAGAAATGAGCCCCTGCCCTGGCTCCTGCCAGGGTGGTCAGAGAACAGCCACCAGTGCTCTGGGGATGGCATCCATCACCATAAATCAATGAGAGAGCTTTCTGCATCACTTCACAGGTTTTAGTGAGGAGGCGAGATGAGGAGGTTAATGCCTACCAGGTTTGGGGGTCATTGTGGGATGCTGTGGAAGAGCATCTTGGGATTACACAAGACCTCATTATGAGGTGCTTAGGGGAGGAACCGAAGGCATAGAAATGGAGAAGCCATCATGCTTTGCAGAGGAACAAGCATGGAAACAGAGGGATAGGGATAAAAGGTGCCAGAAGCATATCGGCCAGTCAGTACCCTTGTCTGATCATGCCCCATGCCTTATCACTGCAGTCTGTCCTGTGTTCTCATCAAACTCCATTGCTAACTATTTTATTGGGTAAGAGACTCTATATTCTGGTGCTGTTGGCATTTGCATGAGTGCAGCTCTTTCTCTCCACGTTTCTCTCCATGTGCCCTGTGTGGCACATGCACATCTATTCCATGCCAGTGTGCCCACATGTGTGTATGTACGTGCTCAGCCTCCCTCTGCCTGCACATGGGGACACAGGGACAGCAGCTCTGCCACTGTTTGGTTACTGGATTTGGCAAGCAACTAGAAAAGAGATTTACTGTTAAGAGCTTCAGTGTCTCTGGGATCACCACAGATTACTTCATGTGGGTATTAGCCAAGAGTAACTAAGATATTTCTGGGAAAAAAGAAAAACAAATTCAAAATAAAAGAGTGATGTATTATACTGTCTCACTGAGATAGAATATATGAATTATCCTGTTAAACTTACGCATTAGCAATGCATTTTCCACCTGCTTTATCAAGAAATAGAAGAATATCTTTCTGCGAGGCTATACAGTGTTTTGCCTGTACATGGTACAGGGCCCTATGGTACAGTGGTGAAACCTTGTAGAACTGGGTGTCTTGGAGAAACCAAAAGCCTAGAAAAAGAAGTTGAGGGTCACTATTTTGAAAATACATTATTGGGAGTTCTCTGCAAATTATGTGCATTATCATCATCAATGTCTTGCAATTTCAATAGGTAATCATGTGTTCTTGTTACTCCTTTGGTCAAAATAATAAATTCAAGAAAAGTGGAAAATTGCACGAAGTTAAGGTATTCTTGTGACAAAATAGTGATGCAAACTGAAAGTCGTTTACAAGACAAGCAAAAATCATTTTTTCTGTTGCCTTATAAGGAGTATTCACAGCAAGGGATGAAATAGTTTAAACTGAAATATCAGAAAGAAAGGAGGTGCTTCTCTTCATAAACAGTTCATTGATCCCTTGAAACTGTATATCAAAAAAGCAAACACATGCATCCTTGAAGAAACAAGTCTCATTTAAATGACTGCGTGAGTTGAGACCAAGTCCTTCAAAGGCTTTGTCTCCGTTACAAAGTTCTATTGGCACAACTTTGTTCATTATGAGTCAGATATCCAGTGCAGCAATGCCTGTAAAGTCTCAGAAAGAGGCAGTCATGGCAAGAAGAACTCCTTTGACAGGGAGGTTTAGCTGTGGTGGAAATAGAGATATATCACAGAGGAAATAAATCACCTTCAAAATCACTGTAAATGTAGAAGAATCAACTCATTCCTTGTTCCAGTCACAGACCTCACATGTCCCCCCCAGAATAACACTCAAATCATTGGGAGTACACAGGCCCATCTCTCATTTCCAATTTACATTAAAAGAGACACTTCAACAAGAAGGTATAGAAAATGCTATGTGTTTTTGACTTTTATTTGGGGATCAAGCTGTTAAATTTTTGACAGGTGGTTGAATTGCATGTTTTCCTCAATTTTCTGGGCACACTCTGGAGTCAGATTTACACAGGTGCAGAGTACACACAGCTGTAAGTGAAGTCAATGAAAGCTGTTCTGTGGACACAGGAAACTATAATTCTAAGTTGAATTGCATTTTTAACACTGTAAAGTCATATATTGGACTACTTCACTCACTTTTTCAGGGATAAGTAAATGATGAGCCATAGACACACACTTGGAGTAAAATCTTTCATGAAAAATTGTTGAAATTTGGCCAAATTACATGAAAGTGAAAACTCAGTTTTGTGTAACTATAAAGTTTTAAGCATTCTTAAGAAATTGTGACATAGTCCCAGTCTGACTTATGGTAACTGTTCTCAGAATCCCTATTGTTCATTATAAAAATCTTTCTACTCTGGCAAAAAAAGTTTAGAATCAACTAACATAAACCTATTTTCAATTCAAAATTAATGGCTGAGATGTTTTTCTTCCATATATGAAAAGCACTTCTAATGTCAGAGAGGCTAATTGACTGCCAAATTTACATCAGTTAATGGCATTTTGTAGGTACTTAAGTTTAAAGAGATCCACATTTATTTTGCTCTGCCCAAGTCTTTGGGACCCTTGTATTCTCTGCCTATAAAAATTGCATTAATTGGAGAGAGAATTCAACCCTTTGTAAGATAAGAAGATATCATCGGTACATTTAAATTATGTAATGGATTTTTAATTTTCATCCTTAATTGCTACTTATACTTATAATCCTGCTTCAAAAGATCAGCCATTTTTGATAGTATGTCGTCTGATCTGTGTAACATCACCTTGCACGCTGATTGATGCATGCTGTGAGATTTGAAAATATGGAATATGTTTCCACATAATGACATCATTTCAGTGTTGCTAGTCATTGATAAAGATAATGGTTAGGGCATCACTTTGGGGAAAGAGGGAGTTAACAAAATGAACTCTTGTAGAGCAAACTACAAAAGAGCATTTTCTTTAGTTTACATTGTTACTCTACAGTCTGTGGAGAATTAATTAGTGTGGAAGCAGTATGGAAGAATGGAACGAAGTAGGGAATCCAATAACCTGAATATCACAACCCAAAATTCCAGTCTAAGGTCCCTTGAGGCTGTAACAGAAATTGAATCTCTATTTTTGTATTAAATGGAAGGTTGTTTACATGTCATGCAATAAACTCACGGCAGGCCTGGTGATCATAATGATCATAATGCCTGGTCTTACAGCTATTTTGCTCTGTGTTAAGTTGCATTGTAGCCATTCTTCAAGCCATATTCAAGCCAATGGACAGAAAAGAAAATAAGGGGAATAAAAAATGTCAGAGCAAAAATAGGCAAACTAATTCAAATACAAATCAGTAGCACTGGAATATACAAGAAGAATTTGCAGCTGCAGTAGGTATACACTGTGTTGTGATAGTGCCACAGAATACCAAAAGACATCTCTTATGTATCTGTGTCTAAAGGGAATTAATCCTAAAAGGAGACGCCTGTCTGGGCCCTTTTTGCATCCAAATATTCAAGGCTACACTGGAAAAACAAGTTCCTTCAAGGCACATGCATTCATTACATGTATGTAAATATGAAACTTTTACCCTCTGTGTAAGTATAATGGCTTTGGAGCACACATTTTACACAGGAGTAGTGGTCTGCTGCTGTTTATGTCTGGAGGGCATAAACTTTGATCAGATTTCATTGTAAAGACTGCCAGAAAATCGTCTACTTAAAATTTCTTTTGGAAATAACAAAGTAAATTAGCAAACAAATGAAAAGCTGTTTGCTGCTCTTTCTCATGTAATTCCTCTTTTTTTTAAATTTGACCAAATTTCATATCAGTGAAGGTTAAATAGTCACATAATCAGTGTATCAAATTCAGGAGAGAGGAGGAAATACAGCGGGAAGGAAGAGGATATTTTCCTTTGTTCATATATTTGCTTCAGTGACATGGAGTAGTGGGTAACAGTTTCTTCATTTTGAAAATTGTTAAATTGGTCTCAAAATTGTCTTCCAAAGATATATCTTCACCAAAAGTGTTTTTGGTGTAGCCTGGACATTTCTTAAAAGGAAATAAGATATCCTAACTCTTGTTAATAATGTTTAAGCAAATATTTGAGCTTATTTTTCTCAAATTTTTTGAGAAAAATATACACAAAATAATTTAAGAAATTTTTTGTTTGTTTCTTCCTTAACTTTTCTTTTTCTTTTTAAAGAAAGCCTTAGTTAAAGTCAGGAAAATTTGGTAGAGTTTGAAGTAGCCAAGACAAGAAGAAAGGCAATTTACAGTGCAGATATTGGGAACAGTAAATTATAGGATGCTCTTAACGGCAATTGATTTTCAGTTGATTTAGTAGTAGAAAAGTTATCCTTCAAATGGAATCTAAAGGTCCTGAGTTCTTAATTTCACTTTATATTTTTACTCATGATCTCTGACAAATTATAGTTGAGGTAACAACACTGGCTTTAGAAAAATTTCCCATTGAGTTTATTTTACCTGGTGTGGGTTTGGAGCTAAATCATAACACAAAGCCTCTGGGATTCAGGAAGGCTTATTTTACTTTAAAAAGTAGGGGTGGAAAATATTCCTGCTGTCTTTCTTCATCTTTTGCTTCTACAACTCCACGTCAAACGTGATTTTGTCAAAGTTGGGTTTTGGCACACATTTCCAGTGCTACCAAAGCCTGGTTAATAATACGGACAACATAGAGCTGCAACCTCTTCCTCAGACAGATACTCGATCCCCATACACAGCCCAGACTTCTAATTATTTTTGCAAAGAAGTAATATTTGTAGCTCTTGAGACTTCCACCACTGCCTAGGGAGAAGGTGGAGGAACAATGAGCTCTGTAATCCTGTAGTCATGGCTAATGGGAAGGAAAAACGACTAAAGAAGAATGAAGAGTAGGTTCCCTGAATTCCTCCTTCCTCAGACACCATGGTGTGGAGCCACAAAGAAGGAGATTTTCATCATGGTCACATTCTTTGTAGTTACAATGAGTAAATTAGGTATGTCTGAGCTACCTGAAAGCTTCTCAGCAGTGACATAATGAGTGAGATTGGCTCTGCTGCTCTCTTCTCGATCTGCATCAGCTTTCTGTTCCCACAAGGACTATTTTGGGCCATGGTTTAGAAGTTCCTATGCACTAATTCCATGTCAGATTAAGAACAGAGATCAATCCTTCAAATTTTCTTGTCCTCTTCTGCCACTGAAAGCATCTTGAGATCTTGTCAATTGGGCAGAAGCAGCTCAAACAATGAGGTGCAAAGCAGGTACCAAACTTCCCCCACTTTGGTTTTTTTTAACCTGGCCCAGACCAGCTTACTCCTTGCTTTGGTAAGAGAATCGGGAAGTTCTGTTTTGAGGCAGCAACAGTAATGAGCTTCTTGAAAAGCCCAAGTCTCTTCCTCCAGTTCTCGTTTGCTCAGTCTCAGCCCATCTGCCCCACACCTCCTGGCCACCAAAAGCAGACAGTGACATCAGCTGTGCAGGTTGCACCAGATGTGAAGGCAGGTGTGGTACATCAGCATATGGGAAGTAGCTCCAGACTTTAGATTACCCAGTTAGTGTTCCTGTTTAAGGATACACCCTGAGAATGAAATTCTGTGAATGCTGCTCTTTCTCTATGTTGTCTCCTGAGGCAGTTGCACTCCACATTGCATTCCTCAGCCTGATGGTCAGAAAGGTATTGCCTCACTTTTATCTAATATCTCCACCTGCAGCCAGAACCAGTGGGTGTTTATGGGATCTATAATGATCCTTACAGAGTAGTAGAACCTCAGTAGATCATTGTCTCAAATCAAAAGCACAAGAAATCATTTGAAGTGAAAATCTAGGGAATAGCATTGTTATATTTTTTCAAAAGTGGTTGAGCAGTGCATTCTGTTACCAAGGAAATTATTGAGACTAAAAATGTGACAAGTTAACAAAAAAGCTGCAAAATTGCAACAGCAATAAAAAAAATCTGAAGTTTGTATAATTCATGAAAAAATAAAATATATAATGAAAAAAATTTGGAGAGGACATTAAACATAGCACTAAACTCTGCAACCACTCTGAAGCAAGTGGTAAACCATGTATATGCCTTGGGGATTACCCTGCATCAACCCTATGGGGCAGATTACTTCATTTTTGGCAACATGAAGTATATTAAATCTAATCCTATCATATCAATCATTTTATTTCTTCGATGTGGACTTTTCTTGGATTTAGGTGTTCTCCTTTTGCTCTTCTTTTTGACAGCTTGCAATGTTTGCTTTGGTGGTTTTAAGCAATTAGGAGACAGGTTCTGTTACTTTCAGTACCTACTACTACTTTTCAAAGTTTGGAAGCAAGGACCCAGAGGATGAAAGGACTAATCAGAATAAGAGTTGGAGCTTATTTTGTTTGTTTGTTATCACCCAGTAGGCCTGAATTCATTCATCTCTTATGCATATTAACATCTGCTCTTCTCTCTTTAGAAAATATTGATACTCTGACACATATTTGAGTGATAAATTGAATATTTCTTCAAGTCTAAACATGATAAGTTGGTTGAAAAGGACTAATTTCAAATGCTTTTGACTCTTTAATATTTGAAGATGCTACAGAATTAAAAAAAAAACAAACCAACCAAAAAAACCAAACAAAACCCCAACCCTCCCTGTAAGCATTTTGCTGGGCAGTTTTTCAAATTAATGCCGTTTAACTATTACATTAACTTAATGGCTATTTTCCCCTACTTTAACCATGTTAAATGTGGCGGCAATAATGAGCTTCTAATGCTGTCTCTTTCAAGTCTCAGAGGCATCTTTAGAGCTCTGCTTATCTCCTGGATCATAAAGCTGCATAATTTAGTATTCAAACAATTAATTTAAAACTGAAACACTCCGAATTACCGTAAAATTAATCAGAAAAAAAATCTTAGTATGCCCATTTTGTTTATCTCTATTTAGTAAATTCAGAAGTGTAAGATTAATAAAACTTTACAATATTATGTTTCCTACTTATTAATCCTCTGCTATAAGCATACATATATCTAAAACTATAAGGGACATTTTCAAAACCTTTTGTAAAAAAAGTTTCTTGTGGCTATTAAACTAAGATGATTCTTTTGATGGAAAAAAATTTAGATTTTTCCGTACCATTAATTTAAATAGAAATACCTTTAAAATAAATTGTCATATCTAAACTATTTCCAGATTTGCAATACTCAGAGGTAGCTGATGCACATAATCAGAACTGCTGCCTTGTTAAGTGGGTAAATTCTAATAATTGTGCAACTCACAGCACTGTATCACTTAACATTTTAAAATACCTCTGCACTTAAACTGTGTTTTATTTCCTTTGTTGTGCTTCTAAGTGCTACCAGTGTTCCTTGTAGTCTGATCTGTTGCTAACCAAGGAAGAAAACTATAACAAGAAATTGGATTTAGTTCTTGCCTATATCATCAGTAAGACCTATATCTGATAAATGGCTGAGGTGCCTAATGTATCTTAAATAAGTACCCAAATGACAATTGTAAGTCCCAGATTTAGGCACCTACTGCCATCACAATTTCCTGAGGATAGCTAGTTACCAAAGTAACTTCTCTCATCTTATTTGAGATACCTTTATCTGATTTGGTGTCCACCTATAGTCAAGATTGTTGTGGGATGCAACTGATCTAATCTCTTTCAGGAAGATTATAGGTGACTATATGTGGTCAAGTGAATCTCTGTCCAACAATCTTTTTTCTCCCCTGGGAGAGCTGTTTAGTTACCAGGACACACAGGGATACAAATTAAATCCAGTCCCTGTCCCTCAGATAAGCTATGTTACTCAAGGCAACACCAACTCTGTCCAGTCTGAATTTGGGTCTGAATTTTCATTTTCCAACTATTCTTTTCAAAGAATTGAGTAGGATTTTTTTCTATTTTTCCTTATTTCTTGTCAATTTTTTCCAGTACTTGTTTCATATAACAAAAGGAATCCTGAGTCACACTTTTCCAGCTGAATGTCTTCATAGTTCTAAGCTGCAAAATACTACATTTTCCTTGTATTTTGGATGTGTGGTTGCTTCTCTCTGCTGCATTCTTTGCTGTGATTTTCACAGACTTGGTGTAGGATGCTTCTTTCCTAGGCTAAACTATCCTTCTGAGAAGAGATGGGCACGGGAAACCCTTCTGAGTTAGGTGGACATATATTTTGGGTCATCCATTTCACAGATGATTGCCCTAATCATTAGGCAGCTGTACACTTTGTACTATTAGTATAATACTCCTTTTTTTATGTTTTTTAAAAAACCCTCATAGCATAGAATCATAGAATATCCAGAGATGGAAGGGACCCACAAAGATCATCAAAGACCAGCTCCTGGTCCTAGCACAGAGAGCCCCAAGAACAGCACTGTGTGCCTGAGAGTGTGGTTCAAACACTTCTTGAACTCTGACAGGCTTGGTGCTGTGACAATTTCCCTGGGGAGCCTGTTCCAGTGTTCCTAATACTCAACCTAAACCCCCCCAGTTTCCTGCCATTCCTTCAGGTCCTGTCACTGGTCTCACAGAGAAGGGATCAGTGTCTGCCACTCTGCTTCACCTCATGAGGAAGCCGCAGACTGCAATGAGATCTCTCCTCTGTCTCTTCTCCTCCAGTCGGAANTCTTCTCCTCCAGTCGGAACAGACCAAGAGACAGGAGCCACTCCTCATATGACTTCCCCCTAGACCCTCCAACATCTTTGTAACCTTCATTTGCTTTCCAACAAATGGAAAAAGAGTTCTCTATGGCTCATGACCATAACTTAGCACAATAAACACAAGCATGGCAAACTTTCTGGTTAAAACCATCACCTGTTTAAGTAATGCAGGTTGTTGCAATTCAGGTCAGGTTCTGGCCCTTTGCACCATAAGGATGACTCCATCAGAAGGCATATATCTTCTTTATTTCAGAGACAAGCAAGCAGACAGGGCAGAGAGATCTCTAAAAGAGATCCTGCTGCTCTGACCTCCATGCTTCTTCCAGCATGCATGGTCAGGAGCAGAGAGTGACAAGACCAGCTACAGTTGGTTGGTTATAGAGAAATCCCTTAGGATAACAAAAGCAACAAATGCCATTGAGATAGGCATTCTCAAAACATCCCAGTCAGTTTACAAAACTTTATCGAGGTTCCTCACCTTGACCATGAGAAAGTTTCTATTTCTCAGTGTCAGGGTGAGTGCTGAAAAATTTCCCTATGACTAAGCTGTCAGCGCCCACAGCACGTCTATTTAACAACTGAGCAAACTTCTGCATTTTTGTGCATTTTATCAAAAATAGCATTAATCATACCACACTTTGGCACCTAAAATATTAGTATTTGACCTAAGATAAACATCTGTTGTTCCTCTACCATTCTGCTTATCTTAGCGTTACCAAGATCCAAGATATTTTTCAAAAATGTTAATAGCTAATTTAAAGGCAATAATTTTATAATATACGCCTACTAGTTCTCCTAAAACTTCTGAAAGTGTTAATTTTTGGGGTGCTTAATTTCCCATAAAGAAATCAAACAAAATTATTTAATGATAGATGCCATCTGAATTACAGTTTGCTGAAGCTTAGTGGTTTCTATATGATCAGACAGGTCCTGTGTTATCTAGCTGTGCTCTCCAGATTAGGATGTGTCACCCATGATTCACTGAGGGCCTCCCCTACTCAAAATGCTGTTATGCATAACTCTTAGGCTTGTGGTGCATTGCTAAAAGCGAGATCATGAGGAAATGTACTCCAGCTAGCTACTTGAAGGCTGCTTCATCTGACACATGCTGTGTTTGAACTGGCATTTTGGTGGAGAGCAGAACTGAAGTTTGGAAGTTAATTTCCCTCTTGTATCCAGTTACTACACATCGGTTTGGGTCAGAGAAAGGTTTCAGTGCACAGAAGATAGACTCCTTCCACAGGTCAGAGCTCTGTTCCAGGTGTGCAGAGGTGTGCACTGCCACCGTTCTGTTCTTTAGACAGCTTAACAAAATGTGCAGTGGAGAGACTTGGGATCTGTGGGACCTGGAGAAATTCAGTAAAACTCTCCAGCCACATGCAGTGTGGGTGTGATGTCCTAAGTACCAACTGTTTTGATCTATTGATCTCTTCTTTCTGTATCAAGATACTTGCTGACACAGAATAGGCATAGGGAAATCTCAATAACAAATGAAAACCAAACACCATGGTTCAATTTGGTGCAAGAATACAAAGCAACAATTTCTTTGCTTTACAGGTTCTTGCAGTGCCCCTACTGTCACCATGTGTGAGCAGATTTCAGAAATGCATTAAACACTCTAAGTAATTCCAGTTCTGTCTTATCCATTCTCTCTGTCATTTTCTCCTTAGGCAAAGAACTGTACATGCAGTGCTTTGTTTCGACTTTGTTTTTAGTGAGTTAATTTATTTTATTTTATTGCCTGTACCACACTAGGTTTGTATTGGAGTAATCACACTGAAGGAAAAATTTTGGTTTTCAAAAAAGAAGGATCAAACTTTTGATGGACTTTAGCTCCTGTGGGAACTTTTGACACTTTTTTTCCTAATAAGAGGAATTTTAACAAGTAAAAGCACGCATTTAAAAAAATTCCATTCTGTGAAAGCCTGTATTTTCCATTTATTCCTGTCTGGGACAAAATGAAGAAACACTGTAATGGAGTTGAAACTGTAATTTGCATTCATCTTTAGTAACCAAAAAATATTGTTTATGTAATTTACTTGCTTTTTTCTGCTCACCACTAATATTCCTCAAGTCCTTTGCCTTAAGCTTATTTGTATGGATAGAAAGTTAGAAATAATGAGGAAAAAAACTCAAAAACAAAGTGAAAAAATGGGTCATTTTCTTAATGTTGAGATTTAGAACACAGGTGAGGAGAGCAACAAGCATCAGTTCACCCACAACAGACAATTTTTTTCTTTATGAATATACAGCTTTGCCATGAAAAATTAGGAGCCTCCTTTCTTCCTTTGTCTTACAGACACACAATTAAAATGCAGCTTTACATTCCAGAAATGCAGAGGAAGAAACATAGCTAGAAACTACAAACGACAAACAAAGCAAAACCATAAAAGAAAATGACGTTTTTCTTATGATATTTTACATGTAAAAAATGTTAATATAGCAAGGGTCCTGGGTCTTAAATATTTGATTAGATAAAACTTTGTGGTTCCTCTAAAATTGATGTTCCTATCTGAAGGATGTGGTTCCTCTTGACATCCTTAGCATTTCTTCTAATTAAAAAAAGAAAAAAAAAGAAGATATAATTCACTTGAATGCAGCAACCTTTACAATTAGTATTTAACTGTCCATAAAAAGTACTGATTCCCTTAATGAACCTGCTGCTACCATTGTTTACTGCCTTGAAATTAAGGAGGAAGAATGAACCGATCGCTAAGCAAATCTCATGTTACTGTTTACATACCTCTAAAGTCCCATTATCATTTCTAATTACATATAGTTAATCAGTGCCAGCATCTGAAAAAAGTTTATTGAATGGAACAAGATTAAATAGATGATATCTCCATGCTCAAACTGTAACAGGGATCTAATGTAATTCCTCACAAAAAGTTACTTTATAAAGTTTACATTTAATTCAACCAAATGTTACACTCTAAAATCTGCAGACCATCAAAATATTTCTTAATGAGGGAAATTATTCAGTAGTGCAGATATTTATACTTGATTTAGAATAATTAACACATGAGACAGAAGGAAGTTAATTTGCCAAATTCATGGTCTTTTAGGAGAATGTTTAACCTGCATGATGACTAAATTACTTGCACTTCTCTATGGGAAGGTCTGTCACATGTTTCACAACTTTGTTTTTTAGAAACATCAGTCAACTTCATCTCACAGTTCCTCCCAGGTACCAGATGTAAACAGTCAAGTAGGGCAAATGAAAAGCAACACAAGGGTTCGGGATTTAGGATTTTTCTTTCTCCTCCAGTACCTTTTTTAATGAGAAAATGTTCACTGCTAGGAGTCGAAATTGTTCATCGTGACAAGTTCCTATTTCATCTTTTCATACCTACACATTTCAGAATTGCTGTCATGATCTACTTTGGCTCATTATTGCTAGAACATTGCAGTGATGAGGTGATCCTGAGGGCCATGGGAGCTAGGAGCTGTGGGTCACAGCTAGGGGGCCAGGCAGAGTCCTCATTGGCATGGATGCAGAGAAGATCCAGTGATGGAAATCAGGGCCAGCCAGCAGGACAGGGATAACCAGGCACCATCAATGCAGGTGAAGACTAAAAGAACTGAATTTAGGTTTGCTAGCAGAAAGAAATTCTTTAACGTGAGGGTGTTGAGGTACTGGAACAGGCTGCCCAGATAAGTTGTGACTGCCCCATCCCTGGAAGTGTTCAAGGCCAAGCTGGATGGAGCCCTGAACAAGCTAGTCTAGTGAAATGTGTCCATGCCCATGGCAAAGGGTTGAAACAATAAGGTCTTTAATAAGGTCCTTTACAGCCGAAACCAGCCTATGATTCCATGATGGTTCAGGATAAAGGACAAGGAGGGATGTAAAACCAGGGTCCAAGTCAGTGTGAGACAAGTCCCTACAACCCTTCCCTACAGCAAGGTGCAGGTCCTGACCTTGTGCTCAGCCCCAAGTGCAGATGGAGATCAGGAGCAGCCCTCTCACAGCCCCCTCACAGCAGCCTGACCCGAGGTCACACACAGGTCAGAGCTGACCAGCAGATAAAGTCCTTGGTGGGGAGACAATGTTGAAGAAGCTCACTGCAGATAATTATGATTACAGCGGATCAGGGCAATTGGAGCTTGTTGGTGTTCTCAAGACAGCAAAGTGATAAAGAAAATGCTTCTATCTTTGACTGAAATGACTACTCTTTTGAAATATAATTGAACATGCAGCTGAAAAATGTAAAACCATGTTTAGACATGAAAAATGAAAGAAGACCATTTGTTTGATATATTTAGCTGAATGTTATCTTTTGAATTTTTAATGAACTTTTCCAACATTTTGAATTTTCTTTCATAATCAAGATGGGTACATTTTGGTATGGTGTTTTGTGTTTGGCTGTTTTTTTGTTTGCTCTCCACCAAACTCTGGATAAATCCCAGTGTATTTTTATCCCATCAGAGCAATTGCACAGAAAATTCTGGATATTTTTTGATAGAATTATTTTTTTTTAGAGTTGATATGAGCTTTTTCAATGAGTGAATTTCTATAAAATTTTACAGGTAGCTTTGCTGTGAGTCATGAACTGGAATGCTGACTCTGGCTTTCAGTTAATTGCCACACTTATAATTATAGAGTGGGTAATACAGTCATGAACTGCTTCTTACCTATGGCTCCTCTGTGGTTGTAATAACTGTGGAGGGATGTTTTTTCTCTTTAAACAAGATTTTTCAGTGCAGTTTCAAACCCCCTATAGACAAATCTGCAATACAGTAACAGTTAGAACCAAAGATAAATAGGTATTTGGAAGCTGTAGTTTGCATTTATATATCTATATATATATATATATTTACTTCTGATCATTTCAAGGTAAACCAAAACAATTGCCATCAAATGAAAATTTTTCTGTATTTTGCTTTTTTTTTTCAATACCACAAAGAGCATACTAGAAATATGAGCAAAATTGAATTCTGACAACTTGGTTTACGGAATATTTAAAACATAAAACTTTACTTTTGTGGGTTTGAATCTAGTGACTTTGTCTTTCTTTTTATGTATACATGAATGCATAAGTCTTTACTGCTTTGATGACTTTTTGTTTAAATCTGAAACTCAGAGAGTGAAATTAGTAGGTTATTTACTTGTTCACATCCCATAAAGAAATATTTCTGTTCCAATTTAAATTCACCTAATTTTGATGTTCCCTTTCTTGATAATAGCTGTATACGACCAAACTCGAAGAGTAGTAACTAAAATGTAGTAAATAACTACATTAAAAATCTCTTTTATTTTGTGTCATGCAAATTCATTACCTTTTCAAACTAATAAAAATTCAACAAACAATAGATTTTCTCCAATATTTATGCTTTCGGGCCGTATACTTGAAATCTTTTATTTAGTTTTTTTGTGTTTATCAATTCTTTGCTCAAGATAGTATTTTACCAGCATGTCTCATAATTCAGGCTATAGCCAACACTGAAGCTTCTTTTTGGGAATGGGTGAAAATGACTTTCCAAGTAATTGGAATTCTTCAGGTGAGTACAAGTATTTTTCTCTGGGAATTATGTGCTTCAGCCTAACACAATTCAAGAACATCAAGAGATCCCCAATGGCCATTGAACCAAAATTCCCCATGTTAGCCTGTAGCATACTATCATTTTAATCATATTGCAAAAATTACGAATAAATAAGAGAATTATGGGATAGTGGGATCCATTTCAAATATTGTTCATTAGACTTTGATAGAGAGTACAGCAAAACAATTCTGTCTTCTTTATTCTGCATTTATCTAATGTGTCATATAATTCATCTAAAACAGAACAGCAGGTTTCTTTAAATTTTGCTCTGCTGAAGTTTTGTTTGGCCCTTCTGATTGTTAAGGACAGGATAAGCACAAATACAGACTACAGAATCAGAATACTTCACTTCGTTGCACTGGCCCTCTCCTTCAAGTGCCATCTCTCCTGGGTTCAAGCAGAGAAGGTCTGTCCATGACCTGAGCACTGTGTTACACCCTGTGTTATCTATTCCTAACTGAAAAATGTATTTACTAGCCTCAGGCCTTGAGCCTATATGGAAGGCCTTTCTACTGTTCCTCAGATTTCATGCCCACCCAATGCAAGCTGCATAGGAAAGGCCAAAAAAAAGAGAAAAAAGTCACTATAACGAGCAAATTGCTGCAGGTTTTCTAAATATCACAAAGCAAAACAAGTAGCTGAACTCCACAGAGACAAATTCATCTGGGTCGTCAAAACAGAACTATTATATGTTGCAAGGACATCTATATATAGTGGCAAGGACTGCATCCTTTTTCTGTCACAACAAATACACTTAGCATTCCTCCTGAGGGAAAACTGTGTTAAATTCGGGATTAGTGTGAAGGGAGGTCTAGCTGACAAACTGTTTATGAATACTTTCTTATAGCATAGATGCACATGGAACACCCATTAGCTGACAGTGAAACAGAGCTCAGTAAATAGCATATTTTTCTGGGTGGCAAGAGAGGAGGAGAGGGAATAGCAGGGCAGCAGTGAAGGTTTTCCAACTTCCTCATGCCATGTATCAGCTCAGCTATCAGATGTTCTCCATCTACTTGATGAGCTCTGGAGGACATTTCCTTTTCCAACACCTGTGTCTGGGAGAGTGGTAGTACATTCAAAGAAAAGTTACCCATATCTCAGACTTCTCTCACAAGACCTTAAAAATCGTGTCTCCACAGCTCCTGCAGTCCTCCGGTGATTTATATTGTTCTCTGCTACTACATTTCCAGACCCAAGGCTTCAGTGTTGTTTGTTACAGAGTGAGAAGAAATCAGGTTTCAAAAACCCTGCTTTTTCAGTTCTCACAGCTTACAGAGTACTAATGGAAGCAGATTGAAAAAAAAAAATCTTAATTGCTGTGGTTCAAAAACTTTAAAAGTAGATTATTATGGTGAGGCAAAAGTGCCAGGAAGTTGATAACCTACACTCTAAGTCTCAACCCAGCGTGAATCAAAATGACATTTATGAAGTCTTGGAAAATGGCAACTGTAATGAAAATGTCTACTGACCCCTGACTAATAGTGTCAGCAGCCCAGCAGTGCTTAATTATTAAAATCAACACATGTCCTGCATTGACAGCCCAGTGTTTTGAACTGCGCAGTTCTGCTGAAGAGGTGAAAACAATACTAGTGGCAAAATTCCCTTTTTGTTTGTTCTTTCTACTGATTCTACTCCACAGCAGAGTTAAAAAGGTCAGCATGGCTATGTTTTCTGGGAGTTTGCTAGGCTGTAAACTGCAACTGGTTGTTCATGGCTTAGGTGGGCATGCTAATCTCTGGGTCACGAAGTGGCTGATGGCCAGGCCCAGAGAGTGGTGGTGAGTGGTACCACATCCAGCTGGCAGCCAGGCACCAGTGCTGCTCCCCAGGGCTCAGTGCTGGGGCCGGGTCTGCTGAATTGTCTGAGGTTCGACAAGGCCAAGTGCAGGTCCTGCACTTGGGTCACAACCCCAGGCAGTATCACAGGCTGGGGACAGAGGGTCTGAAAAGCTGCCTGGTGGAAAAGGACCTGGGGGTGCTGGTTGATAGAAGCTGAACTTGAGCCAGCATGTACCCAGGTAGCCAAGAAGGCCCATGGCCCCTGGCCTGTATCAGCAATAGTGTGGCCAGCAGGACCAGAGCAGTGAATGTCCCCTGTACTCAGCACTGGTGAGGCCACACCTTGACTACTGTGTCCAGTTTTTGGCCCCTCACGGCAAGAAAGACATTGAGCTGCTGGAGCACATCCAGAGAAGGGCAGTGAAGCTGGTGAAGGGTCTGGAACACAAGTTTGATGTGGAGTGCCTGAAAAAGCTGGGGGTGTTTAGTCTGTAGGAAAGGAGGCTGGGAAGTGATCCTATCTCTCTCTACAACTACATGAAAGGAAAGAAGGTTTTTGCCAGGTGGCAGTCGGCCTCTTCCTCCAGGTAGCTAGAGCTAGGATGAGACATCATAATCCAGCAGAGGTTATGTTGGATATTTGGAAGAATTTCTTCATAGAAACAGTGATTAGACTGAGAGAATGCAGCTGCTGGTGGAGTCACCACCCTGGAGGTTTTAAGGAAAGCCTGGACATGGTACTCGGTGCCATAGCCTAGTTGACAGAGTGGTGTTTGGTCACAGGTTGGACTTGATGATCTCAGACGTCTGTTCTGACCTAATTGATTCTGTGATTCTGTAGTGAGGTGGCAACACTCCAGCATTTGCTGAGATGAATGTGTAAGTGCTGGATCTCATATGAGAGAGAGAGCTGCATGCAGTTGTCATGCCCAGAGCCTATTCAGGAAGCACCCAAGCAGTTGCACTTGGGCATTAGTAATGGGGAAACTCCTCTATCTTGAACAAGAGAGGAGACCAGCATGGTCAGTGTCCTCTAAATCAGGAGGCACCCTCCAAAGCAAGTGGATTTGGGGAGGAGACCACCCTAACTTCAGTTCTCTACCACAGGTATTCCCACTTCTGTTCACTTCTCTTTTTGGTTCCAGTCCTCAAAAACTGAGTGACAGGCTTAATTTCAATATATTAATTGTCTCGGTGAGGCTGATGAAAATTCAAACTAAAATAAAATTTCTGGCAAATGAAATGCCATCTCTGTTTGCCCCTTATTCTGTTACAATATGCCTTCCTCATGACAGTAATTTGAGGATGAAACCTGCTTTGTCACTAACCTTCCTGCAGGCTGTTTTTCTTTGATGGAAACCTGGCAGGGGTCCACACAGATCATGCAGCAGCACCCTGGGTTTGGTGATCAAAGAATATCATTGCTGAGATTCTCAGTTCCACAGAGAACAGTTATCTTGCAGTACAGATGCAACTCTTGAAACATACGCTCTGTAAAGTGCCTTTTTGGAATTGCAAAAGTCTTCTTAGAGAAGAGGACTTTAAAGCCCAAATCACCTAGAAGCTTCCAAAAATGTCATCATAAATTAGGAATATGTTAGTAAACCACACTTTTCTCTTTCTGCTTTTCTTGTAAAGTAAAAGATTTATTATAAAACTCCCTCATGATTTTGTCAGTAAGGACTGCAATGCTCTTCTGCATTTAGAATTTGAATAAGTAAAAAAAAAATCAATGTGAAACATAATAACAATCAATTTTCTGATATAAGAAAAATGTATTCAGTTATAATGCCTTTAAAGCATTTAAACTTACTTGTTGGGAAAGAAAATCAGAAATAGGCTGTATCAGGTATGAAAGAATATATTTTGAGAAATATTTTAACTATTATAAAACTGGAGATTATTACTGCAGCTCACAGATGCTTTTTTATGCTCCCTGTACTCAAAGCAAGGGTAATGCACTGAAATCTCATTTAGTTCTGTCTTTACCCATTGGAGCACAGTGGGGCTTTTCAGCAGTGGACTCTTTGGTGAGGTGAAGACTCTAATGGTGTCTTCTGCTTTAATAAAGATTGAGCTTCTATTTTTAAACTTGTCCTCAATCTAATACCATAATCTGCATTCCCTATAGATGGAAATAAAGAAGTACTGCAATAAGTATCACTATCAAAGTCTATTAATTCTAGTGTACAAGGTCATACAATACTCTTTTTTCTAGAGAAATACATAAAAAAAGAAAGGAAATCACTTTATCTTGCTTTACCATTTGCTTTAATATGGTATTGATAAGCTGTCTGTAACAGCAGTTTAGGAGAGAACATATACTTCCTTTTAATTTTAAGTACTAAAAGATGCAGAACATAGGGTGATAAATTTACCTGTTTTGTAATTCCTCTGCCTTCAGTGTTTTACTCTACTGCTGAATTTGGCCCATTTAAGAAGTTTTGTGGTTTGTTACTGTAGAGCTGAATCTCCTTTCTTAAACATTCTTCTGCAGCTGACATGCATACTAAGCAACACAGCTGCAGCCATCTGTAAAAGCTTGGAATTAATTTTCCTCTTTATTGCTATAGCTTATATCATTCTGCCTTTCCCTTTATAATACAGAAAAAATTTCTCATTCCTTGAGAAGCCATTGCAGTTAGTTTCCTTCCTTTTATTATTACTTGTCAGTAAAGTAATCAATGCAACTCTTATCATCTGTACACACACTAACTACAGTATGAACATTGTCAGAAAAAATTTACTGAAATGATAAGTTAAATCAAGACATAAACCAAACCTTTTCTGGTTTGCTGATGAAAATCTAAGCCATGAAAATAAGAATAAAAGAGACAGAACAGGACAAATGAGTATGTGGAGTTAAGGGATGAATAAGAAAAAACATGTCAAGGAAAATAAAAACTACTATACAGAATAAGCAGAAGTCTTCAGGAAAAATGCATCATTTTTGTTATCCTGTTATGTTTTAAAATGTATATGGGACTAGTGGGTTTTTAAAACTCAACTTTTCAATGGAAAAAGCCACAGATGGGAAACATTTATGTTAAAGAAAACTGTGAAAAGGTGAAGAAAATATAAGTTTTTTTTGTTTTGCTTTTTTAAATCCTGATTTAGGGCTGTCATATCTACAATAAAAGTAGCCCCTCCTCTGGGTTTACAAACAAGAATAGCACTGGAACAGGGAAGGGGCTTATGTTTACAGTCAAAGGCTCTTTTTGAATCAAGCATTTAATTTTTATTGGACTTGTATTAGTGTGATGACTGAGTAGAGGAACCATCTTTGGATCGAGTTGTGTTTTGCAGATCCCATTCACCCCACAACTGAATTCCATGGCAAAGCCTTCCCTACATATATTTATATGTATTTATGCATGTACACGTACATGTATCAGTACATATATATGTGTGTATTGTCCAATATCTATTTCACAAGGAAGTAGATGAATATCAGTCACCTGACTGATGCTATGCTCTCCTTATGCTCTGGCACCCTTACACCTTCTACTCAGCAGAAAGTGAGAGGAACAAGAATAATTAAGATTTGGCTTGATGATGATTTATCTTAGCTGTTCCTGTTCCTTTAGAGTTCAGAGTGTTATTGACCATACTTTGCTATATCAGCCTTATGGGTACAGGGTATGGCTCTGCATATTTTTAAGCTCTTTGCCTAGCATTCTGGCATCACTGAATCCTATTATTTAGGTGAATAATTCTTGCTTGCCATGGTACAGGGAGGCTTGGACTAGAATTAATCCTGAAGAGAGCAGAATCGTATCTAAAATGTGAGTGTTACTGTGATGTTTATGAATGAGTCCTAAGTGAGCTCAGACATGAAGTCTTTAAAAAGGAGGGAACTGAGTCACCTCTTTTCATCCTGTGTTTCTTCCTCATCTCCATTTCCACAGACATTTCCTTACAACCTCCTGGAGGCTGCTTGGCAGTGCAGAGGCACTGCCCTCTCCATTGCTGTGCACACTCCATTAAAGGACCACTACCTTTTCTGTGCACAGACCTGAAAGAAGGCACTTTCTGGAACACAACATATTTCCTTATCCAACTTCAACTTTATAGTAGTTTAGTATTAAATATTTTAACTTAAGTAGGCTGGAAGGAAGAAATATTTCCTTGGGATAGTGTTTCAAGATTATGTTTAAACTGTTCTTTCTGTATTATGTGAGAAGCATTATTCTAATTTCATTCTCTACCCAGTGTTTTTTACACAGCCAAGAGTGAGTGACTACACTTTCTGAACCAAATAAATCTTCTGCTTGATGCAGCAGTTAATAATGAAGTTATTGAACATGTTTGCACCTTGTCCTTCAGAGGATGAAATTCTCTCTAGATTCTAATGCTGAAATATCTGAGTGCTTCCAGTGGAAAAAAGGCCATTCTTTTTACATAATCTAGCTATATTACAAATGAAATCTCTTCAAGTGTTAAGACATTTGAAATTAAATATTTCTTCATTAAAGTTTTCATTGTTATATATGTCACCACACACGTTGTACCCGCGGTGGTGCAGTAGGACTGTTTGGGGAGGCAGGGAAAAATACCATGAAAGGGATCAATAAATTGGACCAGGACAAAAGCAAACCAGCAAACTTGCTGAACAAGCCTAATCTATTCCAGTGCTTCCATGAAATCCCTGCAGACAGTAGCTGGCACAAGTGAGGCACTGGGATTTGGGTCTCAAGAGAAAGGAAATCAAAAACTGATTAGGAGAAAATTTTCCCCAAAGAATATGCATCAACTTATTCCTCAGATCCAAGATCCACACTAGGCTTTTCCATGCTGATTACTGCCTTTAGCAGTGCGTTCCATTGTTTTAGCTATCACAAAACTATAAGATATTTTATTCCCTCATTATTCAACTGCAGAAAAAAGTGGCACTTGTATCTCACAGTTCAAGCTGATAATTATTTCCTCTCTCAATTTCTGCTTGTCCCGTGGGAGTAAGCAACCCTATCATCTCCCCTTTTGCTAACCTGCCCTTCTGCTCTTCTCGTACTCATCACATTTTTTTTCTGAAATTGTCTCATATTGCCTCAAATTTAACATAATCAAGAGAAATTTGGAGCAGTTGTCTGCAGTGAGTATTTAGCCTCAGGTGGTTGCATCTGTTCCAGATCTGGAGCAGGCCTTGTAAGCCTGCAAGCTTGTTTGTTTCCTACCAGCTGTATCAGTTGGTCTAATAAAGATTATTGCAGTTCCCTACAAATATAGCTTCATTTATGCACTTAGACAGTCTTGGCAGCAACACAGCTAGTCATCAGTAAATGTATACATAAATACGTGGAAAATTTGATGATTCACACAAACACAAGTATACATGTAGCTGAAGCATTTTCAACAATGGATCAAGTTAGAAAAAAAATCATTAATTTGGAGTTCAAATTATTTGTTTCATTTTCTGATCGAATACAATTTCTTTAATATATGATTTTAATTTACTTTAGGCTGGTTTTACTCCTTCGAGATAAAATTAGCTAAAGTCTCTGAAAACTTTAACTGCTTTGAGGTAAAAAGTATCAATGCTTCAAAATGAAATGTGTCAGGAGTGGTTTGTGCCTGAAGCTGTCTGATGAATGTTATCCAAATTAGCTTATTTGAACTAGGATTTTCAAAAGAATCAAAACCTAGTTGCAGTCTAACAAAGACTTTTGGCAAACTTGCTGATGCAAAGAGAAAACAGAACTTCTGCTGATGTGTATATAAAAGATGTTACAAAAAAAGTAGGGAAATAACAAAATCTTACCATCAAAAAAAAAATCTGGTTTGTAAAAAGGGATGGTCCTACTACATGTACCCACCACCTGAGACTGAATAAAAGCTTTCTTTAAGGAAATAAAGACAGCCAATTCCCAAGACATAGAAGATACATTCAGCCAGTTCTGTCACTGTGTTCATTCATGCCTGTTTCTCTGACCAAGCAAGCTTATACTACTTATAAAGCCTTCAATTATTATACACAATTTACTGTAATTTCATGATCATTTGTGATTGAACAAATGATCATGAAAATATATAATAGCTGTTTTTTCACAGCTTAGGACTCTTTGGAAGATAGGAAAAAAGTACAATTCATACTGTTCTCCTTGTTCTCCTTCAGAGTTGGAGATGCTATGAGCGAAACAGTGACTGGATACCTGCCACTCAAAAGAAAGCAAGAGTATGAAGAATAATTTATATATTTAAATATTTGTATTATATTATGTTCTGTCATTTTTCAGACATCCCAGAAAGTCAGGTATGTGTGTAGGTGGCTGTTCAAAGGCAAGTAGAATTTAAAATAGGGCACATGAAGTACTCCATGATAAACACCACAGTACACATTTCTTAATTATTAGAAGTATTGTTGAGTGAAATAAGATACTGTGCTTTCAAAATATACTAGTGGCATGAAAGAGGTAGTTTGTAAGAGTAAGGTGTTTGGCTTTTGGCAGTGGAGTCATCATAGTAACATGAAGCTTCACTTCATCTCTTTATCACTTTTGCAAAGACTAGACTAAACTAGGATAGAATATTTCAGATGGAAGGGCCTAGAAAGATCTTCCTAGTCCAACTGCCCGACCCCTTCAAGGCTGAGCACAAGTTAAAGCCTATAATCAAGGATGTTGTCCAAATGCCTCTTAAACACTTACAGACTTCAGTCATTAACTACCTCTAGAGGAGACCTGTCCCAGTGTTTGACCACCCTTTTGGTAAAGAAATGCTTCCTCATGTTCAGCCTAAACATCCTCTTGCACAGCTTTGAACCATTCCCATACAGGAATCACTGGATCCCAGGGAGAAGAGGTCAGCATCTCCCTCTCCACCTCTCCTCCTCAGAAAGCTGCAGACAAAAATGAAGTTGCCCCTTGGCCTCCTCTTCTCCAAACTACATGAGTCCAGAGTCCTCAGCTACTCCTCACAGGACATTCCTTACAGCCTTTTCACCAGCTTTGTTACCCTCCTCTGGGTGCATTCAGAGACTTGAACACCCTTCCTAAATTGTGGGCCCAGCACAGCACTCCGCACTCCAGGTGAGGCCACCCAGGCCCTGAGCACAGCAGGACAGTCACCTGTTTTGATCAGCTGNCAGTCACCTGTTTGGATCAGCTGCTTGTGCTGTGTTTGATGCACCCAGGATGGGGTTTGCCCTCTGCTGCCACGGCCACTGCTGGTTCACACTGAGATGCTCTTGGCCAGCACCCCCAGACCCTTCCTGCAGGATTGCTCTCCAGCTGCTCCTCTCCTCATTTATTCTTGTGCTTGGTGTTCCTCTGCCCATTCCAGATACATAATTTGGCATTTGGTCTGGTTAAATTTCACACCATTAGCGTGATTGGTTGGTGCATTACTTTGTTTTGATGCAAAGATGCATTGATGCACTGCTTTGATTTGATGTGAGGCACCCCAGTAACACAAAGGCAGATGTGTAGGTGGGATATTTGTGGCTGGCTGTGTTACACACTCTGCATTGTACATTCAAACCCGCAACCTTGACTAGTAGCGCATAACAAGCCTGGAGAAGCCAGTGGGAACAAAGTGCAAACAATGCCTGCCAAGTGAGCACATAATTATGTAGCCCAATATGGGCACAAAATAAACATGCCATCTGACACTGAATGTATAGTTCCACTGTGAGCCCCAGGCTTGCAGCACACACAGGTCTAAATCACTGCAGACACTATCAAGCAGACCTCCATCCAGACTATGAATGACACTGTTCAGCTGAGAGTTGTGACTGTGTTATGAGAGAGGTGGTTCTTTCTCTTTGGTTGGCACATTTTTCATGGGAGTGCTGTTACAGAGTGAATATTGAGATGTAATTTTGAAAGGATCTAAAATGACAAATTAAAAAGTGGAAAGAATCCTGATGACTTGACATGAATTTCTATAAGCATTTGAATGAACACACCATAGTGTGAGATTAGAAAACTTCCCAAGATATAGCATTCACAGTTTTCTCTGTTGTGTGTAGCACATTTAAACCTTTATTTAACAGTAAAGACAATGTTAAATTAAATTGTAAGTGTTGTCTTTCCTCTTGAGAGAACAAAGTTAAATACAATTACACTAATTTTTTACACACTAAAGGTGGTTGTTTTGCATTACAGAAAAGGTCAGGCTTAGCTTCAAAAGCTAACACAGGCTTAGCTCTCTGTCTCTTTCATTAATATAAAATATCCTTATTAACTTTAAAAATTTAAGATCAAATTCTCAGAATCACAAACCTCATCTAGGTTCATAAGAATGCTTGTGCCCCATACATACTTTTAGTAAGATCATACTAGATTGATAAGGAAAGCAAGAGAAACACTTTCCAGCCACCTGAACAGAAATGGGTTTTGGAAAGCAATACTACAAAATATCACTCTTTTGCTGTTACATTTTTTTTTTCAGTCTATAACACATCATAAAGGAACTAGTGTTTAGAGAAGAAAGTATTTTCTTTTTTGCTGAATGTGTGCCTTCACCTGGCCTTGTCAGACTGACAACTTTTTAGACAGATCTTTTGAGCTGCCTGAAAATGAAGATGTAAAAGGGCACAGCAGTATACTGCGTTGTTTGGAAATTTAAGGATGAAGATATTTTCCCTATGGATATTGTCCTTTCTGGTATATTATTGGTCATGAGGCTTCAAGCTGCCACTGAGAACCACTCAATTCATGCTTCCCTGATATCTACAGCCCCATCCTTGTGCCCTGGGTGCCAACAAGGATTTCAGGCAGGATCAGGCCTCTTGGCAGACTTGGCTTGCTGTGTGGGGTCTCCACATGATAGCACTGCTTCTGCCTGTGCCTTGAAACTTATGGCATGCTGTGGAAGATAGAGGAGTGCCCAGACTCTGAGGTACCACAGAGGAGTGATATTGCTGCATAGTGTAGATCAGTGTGTGATGTGCACTCTGTGGTCCAAATCATCAAAGTTACTAAGGAAGGGGGAGAGGAGAAGGGTACTATAAGAGCCAATTGGTCTCCAAATTTCCTCTTCTAGTGGTACTCTCAAGGTTAGAAATTGGCTTCTCCAGTACAGGGGATGCTATAGCAGTAGAGAGTATTTGGTGAGTTCCACATTCTCCCACAGGGAAGGTTGGTTCTTCCACAAGCAACATGAAATGTCATAGTGCAGGTTACTCTCACTGCCTTTGCAGTTAGCCCTGTTCTCCTAAGAGATGGGGGTTTCAGTTTTCTAGAATTTTGTGCTTTTCAATTGTAACAAATGCAACAGAGCAGTGGCATATCACTCTGGCTGGAAGAATAACACAGGTATCAGTACCTGCAGTGATTAGTCTTTTACTAAATGAAAAATGCCAGTATACAGATTCATAGTTGTTTGCTCTGATTTTGTGTGCTTCTTGATTTTAAAAGATTTTGGTTTGTTAGAATACTATTTTGGTTTTAACATGTTAAGATACTATGTTTATTTTTGATTCACAACAAAGTATATTTCACTTCAAGGAAAATATGAGTCAACCAAAAAACATTTCTTGTAATCCTGCAGCTTTGATGGTTTTCTGGATTGACATTTTATTCACCACTGCATAACTACAGCTAGCATGGAAGTGCCCAAATTCAAATTTATGGAATTGCGCAGGTATAAAACTGAATCACTCTAGTGGTTAATTAAACCCACTGAATTACAATGAAAGCCAAATCTAGGACTCTGGAAAGGATTTTTGTTCAGGAATACTGGCAGAAACACATTTAAAGGAAAGATAGGCTTCATCAAATAAGTGCCTTATTTGAATTGATGGTGTCACACCCACAGAGGATAAAACACTTTACATTTCAAGTTATCAATGGCAACACCCATAAATTAAAGACCCAGACTGAAATATACTTCCATCCCTATTGACTCACGTACCCTGCTCCTTATGACATGCTATATGACAATGTTCTGAATATTACATTCACTGCTGCCAAGTAAGGGATAAATTCACCCAAGTTGTTAATCTTTACCATAAGTTTTGGACAGATTTTTGCTGGTGGGTTTGTCTTTCTTTTTCTTTGGGCTTTTTTTTTATTTTTTAACTAGGGTTCTGCAATTTCTTTTTTTCTGCAAACAACAGGAAATAATTACCTTCTACCACTGCTACTTTATTCACTGAAAACTGATACTTCCTTCTGTTTTAGCATCAGTTCACTGTGAGAATTCTTTGCCATGTTTTAATTAACCTGGCAGGATGATCTCAGTACAATCCCAAATAAAATTAACATCAAACACTCATATGGAATTGTTCTATGAAATAGCTTGGGTGATGAACATATACCATATGGTAGTCTTTAAAAATAAAACCTGTCAAGTAGCATATTTAATGTGACTATCTTGGCAGACTCATAAGGTCTGTAAAAATCAAAAATAATTCTGAGCACTGCTCACTTCAATGGATCACAAAATATTTTATACAAACTATCTATCTTTCTGAAATCAGCTCACCTACCACTTAAAGCAGCCAATTCTGCAGTGAAATGCAGCAGCTATTGCAGTAAAGCACAGCAAATTGGAACAGCAATTTTAGGGCAGGTAATGAAGATAAATGGTGAATCTTGTTTAAACTGCAGGGGCAGAAGGTAATTACCCAAATTTGGAGCCAGCTGAGATACCAGACCTAACACCTCTCTTGCAGAAAAGTGTCAGTCATGATTTTATAGCTGGGTAACATTAAACAGCACAGGAGCAAGGCCTGGTATTTAACAATGATGAGGTAAACAAGTTGAATTCTGGGGGAAAAGAGTTCCTGCTCACATTTATGTGTGCAATAAAATCAGTCATGTCTTTGCTGTGCTGCATTGCTGGTTAGATGAGAATTTAGAATTGATTTTATGGGTATAATCTAAAGTCCACTGAAATCAGTAGAAAAACATTGGTTGGCTTTGGATCAGGTCTTCTTTCATCTCTGTTTTTTTAGAGAGAGGAATTGCACTTAGGTTTATTACCTCATCACACTGTGTTGTATATCGAAATATGGCAATGGTAGATTTGCAAGAGCAAAACAACCAATCAGGGCAGGAGTTTTTTCTTTAATGATAGTTATCATACTTTTCCAGCATCTTGCTGCACCAGCTGTTTGGCTGGACTATTCCAAGTGTTTTTGTGGCTGCTTCTGCCTAGCATACACAGCTCTCTGCAACTCATGTACTGTGAGGCTCACAAGATCCAACTTAAAATGGTTTACACCCTTTCAAACCTCAGTAAAGACAGAGGAAAGTGATTCCTCCTATGTAGGGTTCAAATTACTCTTTGGAGTTGCTACTTCTTAATGACAAAGGAAGGAGCCACTACTGCCCACTGTCCTAAATCACCTGTTCAGTTAACTGCCTCCTGTTCCATAGAGGAACTGTGCTCCACAGTCCTCAGAACTCTCAGCAGGATATTGATTGGTATAAGGTTGGACTTGATGATCCCAAAGGTCTTTTCCAATCTACATTATTCTGTGATTCTGTGAAAAGAGTTCATTCCCTTCACCTTACTTTGCAATGCAAGAAATTTGCATGCTTGCATTATCTAACCAGTTTTACTTTTATTTCTTGCATTATCAAACACTGTGGTAGCTTTACAACTACTTTTGACAGTTTATCAACATTCCACACGTTTCATGTATTCTGATTAAAACATGAGCACAATCACCTTCTTCCTTACTGAAAACATTCTATCCTTTTTAGCTTGCCTCCAGGAAAAAAAAAAAAAAAAAAGCTCAATCATTACAAATCTAGCTTTTGTAACATGCTGTAGCTAAACATTTTAGCTACAGATTTTAAACAGATTTTTAAACAAATCTGTTTAATTGGTGCAGATAGGTTCCTGACTGTCTTTGAATAAAATAAGCAGGAGCAAGATTTGGTGGCAATTTATGTTTATTTTCCATATTAACTCACCTCTGGATATAACTGAAGAAAAAAAAGGGGGTAAAAAACCATCTCAATTAATTACCTTAACAGTTACAATTGTACTCCTAAAAGAGAATGCCCAACCAGTTAGGGAGGAAAAAACTCCTTGTGCTCCCTGAGGTTAGCATCATTAAAGTTGCTTTCCTGATTATTCAGAATTTCTGTAAGTACTTTCAACTTACACATTTGAAGATCCCTGTAGCTGTCAAGAGTCTGAAAGCTTTGCTGATGCTCACCCCCATGGAGAACTTAAATGTTTCCTTCTTTTCAAATTCAAATGGTATTTCATAGCCAGACAGGATTCACCTTTAGCCATTTCCTTCTTTTATTTCAAAATCCAAGATACATAGACACATACATCTTCACAGAGTCTCACTAAAGCCAAGGGGCTATGCTGATGTGCTGATGTTTCCCTTGCAAGAAATTGGATCAGAATTGATCCATTTCTGTCTTTAACTGCTTTCATTTATATGCCATAGGTAAATCCAGAGCACATATCTTTTTGCCTCCCTGTTCTAAATGCCATCTCTTTAAGCCTGATTACACTAAGATTTCTGGTCTAGTTCTGTCTCTAATACAAATCTAAGTGCAATGCTGAGACCACCCCTCTGAGGGCAGTATCTGGCTTTTGCATTAATTAGGGCGGCTGATATCAGTGGTATTTCATTCCCTAACTATTTTAGCAAAGATTTTATTAATTTAAACACACACATGTTTTCAAAGTACAGGGCAAGCAGGATCATCTGGCAGAAGGATAACAGTGACAGTGAATATCATGGTGCAAAAAAGTAAGGTTTTGGGTCTTAGCTTAGTCCCGTTTTATTTTATTTTAGACTAAATGACTGTACTTTCAACCCTTGCTAATGTCCAGAATGGACAACTATCAATCTCTGATTTATATTTATGGTTACATTCAAAGAATAACTTTTCAGGAATTGTCCACGCTTTGCCAATTCTTAGCACTGTTACAAGTTTGGATCTAAATCTCAGTAGCCTGAAAGCAGACAGGTTTGTCTTCTAACGCAGAGGTCTGAAATGAAAGCCTGACAAGAGCAACGATGGATTAGGTAGGAATGCCTGAAGCCTAGAACCTCCATAGTCTTTGACTTGCAGGATTTTAGCCTCAGCCTCTTTGGATAAATAGGAAAAAAGTTCCTATTAATCAGCAATTTCTTTTATTCTACAAATTAGGGAACTTGAATATTTAATGTCTGTAAAAGATTTGAAATGTACATTTTTTTGGAATTTAGTGGCAGAAGAAAAAAGGATCAGGTGTAGTAAAGATACCCAGTGATTCTATCTCATATTAACATTATTTAATGGATACATAATCCAGATAGCATGATGTAGGTTGTTCTGTTTTGCTTTACAATTCCCCAAAACAAGCACATGTACTGGGTCCTGTAGAAACCTAGTCAACACTGATTTCACATTGTCCATTTGGTTGAAACTTACAGGTCAGATGTTTAAGGTTTAAACTTGCTGCTGCTTTTCAGCTTCATATCTTTATTATACATTCTTGTCTTAGTAAATATAAATATTCCACCCAGTGTAGGTGAAGTATCTTCATACTCTCTTCCATTTTTGTATTACATAAAAAAAGTGGGAAAAAAAAACAGATATATGGTGGCAAAGAAAAGTAGCTACACTACTGAGAGTGTAGCTCAGCAGGCTTGCCAAAAAACAAAAAAAGGGAAACAAACAGCCTGAAGTACAAATACAGCCTGTATCTGGGCAGGAAAGGGAAACACATAGTCATAAATGAAACAAAGTGAAAGTTTTTTCAGGCTTGTTCTTTACCTAACTTTATCTAATCATGCTTTGGTTTGTTTTACAGAGTGACAAATTAATTCCATGTTATTTCAAGCACTGGCTTTTGGCCATTTTTATATTTATTTCATGAAAATCTGTGACTAGAAATATAGTTATCCAGTTGGGGCTTATTTTTAACTAGCTTTAGAGTGATAATGAATATGCTAACACATTCTATGATTCCTTAGTTTTGATTTTCAGCCTAAGCATAAGTATAACCAGAAAAAAACCCATGTAGAGCTTCCATGTAACTGAGGTAATTCTCATAGAAATGTCAGCTGGCTTAATAAAAATTAAAACCTTGGTCAAGATGGTTGATGATTAAGAGATCAGCATACACTGATCTAAATGAGGACTGCCATAGCCCAGCCTCACTCGTGGTGAGGTGGTTCTGGCAGCACTGCTGCTGCAGGCACCCACTCAGGCAGCTGAGGCAGGAGATTTGGCTAAACACAGCCCTGCTGCAGCAGCACTGGTTCAGAACCTGTGAGATCGCCATGTCAAATGCACCTTCAAAGGAATATCCTCTGAAAAGTTCAAAGACTGGGCCAAGAAAACTTCAGACAGAACTTTTGAATTGCCCGGGGAGAAACATATCCTCTTAGCGATGCCTCAAAGGAAGTTTATGCGTAGGATTTCTGTATGTTTGCCAAAAGGATCTTTGAAACATGTGCTCAAAAAAATGCCCTGGGACAAGGTGCACTTAATGTACTCTTACCTCACAACTCCCAGCCACCATAGCTGCAAGCCAGAGCACAGTTTTTGGGGCAGTTTTCCAGAGTGGCTTCTGGTGAGGATGGCACTGGAGCCTGAAGCACCAGTCTCTTCTTTCAGGTCTGCTTCTGGGGAAAGAAGAAAGGAGAGCTGGAAAATGTAGCTAACAATGGCCTGCTCCTCTGTGAAGGCCTTGTGAGCTTTCATACAAAATCAGTCCAACAAAAGCTGTCATCCTTGGAGGACTGTACCAGTATGGTTACGGTCTGTTTTTTATACAAGAGATCTGTGTTCATGCATTGCAAATAACTCTGAAACTATGCAAACACCAACAAGCAATTTATTTGTCTTTGGGGATTTTTAACAAATAAGTGGTTTTTAAATGTCTGCAATTTTTATAACTTATAATATAAAATATTTAAATTGGCTGATGAAACTTTTTTGCATGTTTGCTTTTTTAGATAGCTAATAGACATATACAGAAGGAAGATGGTAAAAAGAAACCTCTCTTCACTTCCATGAATTTTCCAAGAATTATATCCCAGTTTATAAAAGACTAATGGTCTCCAGTTCTCTCAGAAGAAGGCCAAATTGCAGGTTCGACTGCATAAATGCATAATATGCTTATTAATTACCGTAATATAAAAATAATGCATTATTGTACATATTACATATTACATTTGTTACATATAAAATATATAAAAATAAACATACATGTTTTATCTGTTATATTATGAAATCCATCATCTAAATTTGAACATTAATTTTATTATTAATATTAATCTATAGTATTAATATGAAATCAACTATATGCATGCATTATCTGTACAAAGCAGGCAAATATAAATCTACTTACTGGTTAGAAAATCAGATTTTTTCTTTATAAAAATATTTTTGAGTTAAGAAATATTCAGACAAGGAGATAGGCCCTCAGGGAACAGAGATGAAACACAGTCAAAACACAACTCCAGTGATAAACAGCAGCAGCTGATCGGAATTGAAATATTTTCATTTTCTAAGCAAACACTTTATCTGGATTTTTTTTTTTCCCCAGGTCGCTACCAACACACACTCTTTTCTGTGATAAATAGCAAACTGTTGCATAAAGCTTAACAGCATTTCAGACTTCCCTCTGAAAATCAGGTCAAATGACAAATTGCATAGCGTTCTTAATGGATTGGAACATATGGGGTGGTGCAGGCTTGCTGGAAGGGAATGACTCTGTGTTTTTGGTCTTCCAGTTTGTAATTAGTTGTGGAAAACACAGAGAGCAGAAGGAGGAGGAGAACTTACCATGTTGGACTGGGTATCTGTAAAGCATCTTGAGGAATATCAGTCGTGTTATGAAAAGGCTCTTGAAGTGTTTCTCCATGTGGATTGGATGGGTAATTGCTGTCAAAAGCCCCATGTCCACCCTAAGTAAGTGGGAAAGACAGTGAGTGATGTGGTGTGGTGGTCAGTGAGTCATGTACTGCGTCCTTCTCCAGGCGCCCCGGCACAGCCACTCAGGTGGCTGCCAGGGACACATGTAGGAATGACATGGCCCTGTTCTAGGACCTTTTCCACAAACACTCCACTTTCACAGATTGTTCAGAAGGCTTTATTTTATAGATATTATTAAGAAGAAAGAGACCAAGCTTTCTCCCTCCAGCCAGATTCAGCTGGAGGGGTCGTCTGTGTCTGACTGTGTCTGTGTCTCTGCAGCACAGTCCGAAGGAGCAAACAACAAACAGAGCAAAACCCTTTCATTGGTCAAGGAAGGCACCTTACCAAAACATATTTCATCTTTACGTTCTTTCATATTTACACATCAAGGATTTCTCCTGGGAAGCTACAGAGCTCCCCTTTAGAAATGGATTTAACTATTTAATTCAAGACAAGTTAAAAAGAACTTTCTTTTCTCAAGCCTTTTCCTGAGATTTCTCAAAAACCCACTGACAAGTCAGTATCCCAGACACAGACATATCGTGCAGAATCCAAGGGTTTATTCCTCGGGGGATCCAAGAACAAAGAAGTTGAAGAACAGTAGAGGGTCCAGGGGTTTTATCCAGGGAAGGGAACCAATGGGAAGGGGAAAAAGAGGAGGAGTAAAGGCGGGGTTGAGGTACATAGTCCAATGGGAATACAAGGGAGCAGTGGCTGAAAGGGATACCCAGGAAGGGAGAACATTCCAGAATGAGGTACATCTGGTGGGGGGGAGGGGAGGTGGTGGGCCGAGGGGCCAGCCAAAGAGGGGGAATTAACATGAGACTGCACTGCCCTATGGAGTCTATATGCCCTATGCCCTTCTCCTCACTACAACATGGGGGGAGTTTGCCTTAAACCTCTGACGCCCCAGGCTGGGCCACTGCAACAAATGAGTGTTAAATATCCCTTCTTTAAACCACCAGTGATGAAGCATCATCATCAACAAGAAAATAAGAGTCCTGTCTCCCAACCAAACACAAGTGTAAGTTCTGTGTTCTTTAAATAAAAAGGATATGGAAACATATGGGGTTATTTCTCATCTGTTTGGATAAAAAACCACATGCCTTTGTATGTCAGAACATCACAGAGTAAATAAAAATTCACTGCTGTCACATAGACCCTGTAAATACATTGTCAACTTTGAAAAATTAACACAAAACAGATGCAAATCATTGCAAAGTTGAAATTGCCACATAGCATATTCAGTTTCATTAAAAAGCAAACAAAATATTAAATTTGCAACAGTGACATATATATGCTTTAATTTAGAAAATGTTTTTGTAAAATCTTTTAATAAATTTCTAGTCAATTAAATATTGAAACCATATGGAGATTGGTGATTTATTTATATACCTTTTTTTGTGCAGCAGAGTGGAAAAGAAAACAAAAACGGTGAAAAACCGAATAACTGCCAAAGTATTTTTCAAACATCCACCTGCAGAAGGGCAGAGTCTTTCGTGTTTATATTAAAAGTTTGTTTATTTTTAAAATTTTCATGTGTGTACAAAGCTGGCCATGGTGAAATGAACTGTAAGAAAGCTGTAACTAAAATGATAATGCAGTGCTTTCACTCAAACTGAATGGAAATTAAATGTTCTATTGACACACCTCTGAATGAAGAAGACATTGTGTTGGAACTTTACTGCACACCTAATAAATCAACTACTGAAGAATATAATACATTTATATTGGTGAGATAGGCTCAGGACAGTCCTTAGCAAGTAGTAACAGTTCTACATCAGTAACCCTCAGGACAAGAGGTTATAGGTGTGTGGCACCAGGACAGACTGTAAGGAAGCATTGGTGATCCCATGTGCCTATGATCAAGTTAATGCCCTTTCCAGCAGGTTTTCTCTTTCCATGACTGCTGCTTGCACACAAGCCTTTTTTAGAGTCCTTCAGTGGACCTCCGGCTTTCCCAATAAGATGTTCCTTGGAAGAGACACATTAACTGTGCACATGAAGAATGTGCTACTCATCCAGCTAGTAACTCCAAGCTGTTTTGCAGATTGTTTATACAGCAATTCACTCCACAGTGCTTGTTTGGCCAAACGCCCCAAGTTCTTGGTGGCACGCTGGGGACAGTGTGGATCTGCTATGTATATGGGGGGTACTCATGAAAGCTTTGATACGGCTGCAGAAGGTGCAAAAAGAATACAAAGTGGTGCTGGATGACTACATGTATGGTGAGACCTATCAGAAAGAAGAGAGTTACATGGTGGCCTTACACCTGAAAAGCTTTTTATACAGTTTCAGTGTCTCCTGACAGCTCAGTTCTTAGAAAATTTTTCCCATCTCTTTTAATACCTTTTTCATATGGAATGCATTACTAGGCCCCAAGTGTGATCTTTAAATCTGCCGGTTCATAATCTTGATAATTCAGAATAACAGCTTATCACAAGTTATGAAAGAATTAAACCTAAAAAATTCTGCTGCTGTTTCATCAACTTGTCACTGTAAATGGAATGATGGATTTCAGTGCACTTCCTTGATAGAAACTTAAATACATAAAATTGGTATCAATTATCTCTGTTTGACACCATAGTATTAATCTTCCTACTGACTACCGAAATAGGCCATCCTAGACAAGTTATACCTCTGTACTCCTTTCGAGTACGTGTATTGTGCAAGAGCTTTCATTAACATTATCATGGCCCTTGAGCCTACTTCTCAATAACTCAATACCACCCAATTACTGACATAAAAGTCTTGTCACTTTATTTACAACCCAGGAGAGTCTGGAAAGGCAGTATTAGATGTGCATAATGGAAACAATCTCAGGTCTAAATTGGTAGGAATGTTGAACTGACCTTGTGGACATACAATTCTCTCAAACTATTAATATACCTGTATTTCACCATTAAAGAGTCTAATTACTGCTCTTTTTTTGGCTTTCTGAGACATAAAAATTTCCTGTTCGCTGGGTATGAAAAGTAACACTTATCGTTCATAGACCTAACAATATTCTTTGTAAAGGTTTCTCTGCCCTTCCATTAATTTGAGGAGATCTGCCCCACTTCCTTTGAAATGTCAAAGGAAAATTAAACAAAAAGCCTTAAAAGCTCCCATTTACAAATTGTCTGCTTACTCCACAATTTGACTATGACATGCACTTGCTTGATATGTTAAGTCTTGCAGGGAGAACAAGCAGCTTAATTAATTGCATATTTATCTGTTTCAGATCAATAGGTAATATTTGGATTGAATAAGCCAATTTTGCATTACAACCACGGAGTTGCCTGGAAAGAAAAAAACATTAAGGAAAGTTGTATCTCTGGATGATTTATAGGGAAAAATGTATAACAGTGATAAATGGGAGAATATGTCAGAAAAAGAACTTCTAAATGAATATAGAAATTTGGTAGAGTACTCATTTAAAGGTAGAAATTGTTTCAGCAATACTCACCATACTAACAGATTTGATTATGAGTTGGTAAAAACTCTGTTTAGAAAGACCGTATTTTAGATTTTGACCTAAAAGGCCTTTATTTATCCAAAAGAGCTGGTATCTCCATATCACTTGCAAACTATTAAACTTTCTTTGTATTTTCCCATATCCTGTCACCTCCAATGCTTACTGTAATTTGCAGAGCAAAAATAACTGGTACTTTGCATGATATAATGAGTCAACAGATTGTTGGTTTTGGTTTGTCACTGTGTTAGTTTTCTTCTTCGCACTCCAGGATCATGCCTCTCATTGCATTCAAAGATACAAAAATTACAGAATTGAGCTCTTGGCATGAGTAGTTCCTCTTTACTTTCCAGCAGATCTAATGGTGTCTCATTTCTATTTTGAGTCTTAATGTTTAATAATCCATTTTATCATAGATTTCTTGAATACTTGGATGAACACGCTCTGCTGTGCTCATGCTCTGGTATCCAGTAAGACATTTATTACCCATTCCCAATGGGATTTCCTAATGTTTTCCTTCTTTTTGTCATAATGCATGTGGAAGCCTTGGTATATTATCATTCGAGGTGGTCTTTACTCAAGTCACAACTAAGAAACATTTTTTTCTCTGCTGTTTTGCTCACCATAGGGAACTGTATCCTCTAGTCTGGCTATTGCAATCACATTCCTCCTGCTCATGACTTTCACATTCCAAACTGGTTTGATCCAAACCTCAGTAAAGCCTAAGTTCAAGTGAACTTAGGCTTATATAAATATATCTCATTCTTCTTCCTCTTGACGGAGGGAAAGGAAGAAAATTTGTCTTAACTACTGATAGATTAATTCATTTCCAACTCAAAATATACAGGGGGTGTGGCCTATATACTGTGTTTCCTTTTCAGTTGTCTCCTTTTTTTTTTCTCAACTGGTTTTGTGTTCTTTATGCTTCATCGGCTTTACTAACTGCTAATAACAAGCACCTTCCCTTTAAGTAGTGTACTAGACCATTCAGGCAATTGCCAGTAAAAAACAATAAATCAAAATGAATCACCCTGGGAACAAAAAGCCAGCTAGAATAAAACCACTGTGCAGGCAGGTTTTCTGATGGCTGAAACAAAGACTGCTGACTCCAAGCACCTCCAACAGTCCTTGTATGGAAAGGCAGCTGTAGTGCCCAGTGATTAGCTGTAAGGTACTCATCTCTGTGCAGAAGAGGCTCTGGTATTTGCAGAATCACAGAACATGCTGAGTTGGAAGGGACCCACAAGGATCATCAAGTCCAGCTCCTGGGCTGCCAGGGCACTGGTGACTCATATTCAACTTTCTGCTAACCAGGACCCCCCAGGTTCCTTACCACAGCCCTGCTTTCCAGCATCTCATTCCCCAGTCTGTCCATATATCCAGGGTTGCCCCATCCCAGGTGCAGAATCCAGCACTTTTCCCTGTTGAACTTCACACGGTTGAAGCACCCCAGAACCTGCAAAAATATTTTTCCAAGGGTCCTTCTTTACTAATTCCCTGAGCAGCCTGAAATCAGCTCTTCTCATGTTCTCAGCTGAGGTTTTGCTGGCACTTTTCCTCCTGTCAACAGATTTCAAACTCCATCACTTCATGGTCATTGTGGCCAAGACGGCCACCAATCTCCACTTACAAGGTCCTCTCTATTGACAAGGAGTAGATCAAGGAGGGCATCTTTCTGAGTTGGTTCCCTTAGGACCTGTTCCATAAAGTTGTTTGCCAGGTTTTTTAGGAATCTTCTGGTCCAGGTTGTACCAGCTTTGTGATGCTCCCAGTTAATTTCTAGCAAGTTGAAGTCCCCCATATGGACAAGGGTAGTTGACTTTGAAGCATCCCTTAGCTCCTCAAAGAATAATTCATCGGCATCATCATCATCCTGGCTAGGAGGTCTATAGAAGACTCCCACAATAACATCTGCATTATTTCTTTGCCCCTTGATTCCTATCCAGAGGGTCTCAACTACACCACTGCTAACTGTNAGAGCCTGGAACCATCCAACAGGGAACTCTGGCCACAGGACTCATCCCACCAGGTTTCACTTATGCCAGTGATACCACATCTCTGGGACTGGGACAAAGCTTTGACCTTGCTACATTTTTTCTTCATGATGGGTGCATTAATGTAGAAATATTTCGGGTATGGTACATTGTAGTCAACACTGCTGAAGCAGACTGAGGGGTCCAGTTAGGGTTCATTTCCTCCAATTTTTTTACACCATCCCATCTCTCATCCCTGGTGAGCCTGGATTTGTCCTTCCCCCCTTCCAAGCCACTTTAAAGCTCTGTAAACAACTCCTGCTATCTCCTATGCTAGAACTCTTTGCCCCTCTGAGTAAGTGCATCCCATCAGGTGTCAGTAGACCAGGTAATGAGTAGATCCTTCCATGGCTGACAGATCAATTTTTTCTGCTGGCACCAACCTTAGAGCCATGCATTGACATGAAGGATCTGCCTATTCCTGTCAATATAATTTGTTGTTATCACAATAATCAAGGAAATCACTACTTGTGCTCTCAATCCCTCTACAAATTGTCCCAGGCCTTGCAGTAATTTTTGATTGCCCATGGACTTCTCTTTGTCCATGGATTGCACCATCCCTTCTTTTCTCAGTGCACCAGTCAGTTCTCAATGCACAGGCCAGTCAGACCCTGGAGCCCTCCCAAAGCTTCTCTTCAGTACAGGTCAACAGAATTTCACTGATCCCCCTCCCCCATGGCAGGGACTGAAGGTTTAATTCCTGTTACAGAACAGAGAAAGACTGGGGAAAAATCTGAAGAGAAGTGATGAGGCCAGGCCAAGAATTTCTCTGTCTCATGGATGAGGTCCATGGCTAAGGCTGCAAGGGGCTCTCTCCATCCTTTAGGACTAACCATCACATATCCCAAGCTCCTGTTCAGCAGTAAAGCTAGCTGGGCAGAGGGGAGGGTGGATAGTCTCCACATCCTGCTGTCTCAGCACAGGGAAGAGCCAAACCACCGCCTTGCAGTGGCCCACAACCCATGTGGGAATGCAGATAGCTTGAGGACTTCCTGCATCTATAACCTTATTCCACAGAACATGCAAGACATGAGTTTCCTAGAGTTTATATCAAAGACATGGTCTAGCCCAGAGGATCTGTTGGGCTCAGTGTGCTGGTGCAGAGGGAAGATGTGAAGTCTTATGATGTTGGTCAGATAAATGATCTAAGGGTCCTTTTGGCCTCAGCCTTTATGAGTCTATTATATTACTCTCTTCACAATCATAGACCTAAAATATGTGAGTGCCCTACCACTGATAGATGTACTGAATGTTTTTATAGCCTTGCACAAAGCATTTTGACCGCAGACAATTTGTGATTTTATTCCCTGTTAGTTCTGTTTCCATCAAATCAACTTTTGTTTGACAGAATAGCTCTATTTATGTTGAAGGTCACCCCTTCATAAGCAGTGATTAGTTGAATTTTTCTATAGTTAATCCTTCAAAGACCTTTATTTACTATTTTCTTGACTTTCTTCAAAACTATTTATTAATGTGTTCATTTAAAAGCACAGAACCAAATCCTGCAGTCCTTAATGAAGAAAAGCTCTCTTAAAAGATTGAGCTCTTTTAGAACCCCAGATTTTGGTACTTAAATTACTTCTTTCTCAGTAAACATTAAATCTGTAAATGTTTTCTTATCAAATGTTAACCTGCATAGAAAAGTAATGCCATCCTCCTCCAGCTACTTTTAGTTCACACCTAAAAAAGTTAATTGTAAAAAAATGTTATTAACTTGACCATTGACTGCTCTTGCATAGCAAACGTAGCTGAATTGGCTTTTATCTTTCCAGTTCATTACAGCACGATCACCATATCTGTCAGTGCAGTAGGTTTTAATACTGGATAAACAAAGCAAAGAGGGGTTAATCTCACTATTTATGTAATAACTAATAATTCATTCAGCAAAGAATCCTCAGAGCAAGAAAGCTCCTTCTCATTTACTTTATAAAAGGATGCATGAAAATATGTCCTTACAGTTTTGCTCAGATATTGACTTTGCAGATAAGGCATGATAACAAGAACATGGTCTGTATTTACATGTGATTTGAAAGTGATTCCAATTTATTTTTAATGATTTAAAGGATTAAAACAACTCCTCTGCCCTTGCTGAATCTTGTGAGTAACTGCAAAGATTTTGCTTCCCTGGCTAGGCCATCAACATCAAGGGTTATGTTCCTGGGGCAAAAGCAGCCAACCACTTACGTGGAGCAGATGGTGGGAAAGGATTCCTGCGGGTGCAGATATCAGGCAGGAATAACTCAGGAACTGTGCATCAGGGCTGAAGCTGTCCCCATTCCCTGTGCCCCTGCAACAAGGACTGCCAGAGATGGAAGTGCAACTTAATGAACCCCAGTTTAGTCCTGGCCTCTTCTGGGGCAGAATTCTTAAATAAGCCTCTTTATGCTAGGCCTGAGATAATGCCAAAAACCATCCCACAGATGTGTGACATAACTGATTGCTTTCATTTAAAAATATATATAACTCCACTTATCCCCTTCCTGATTATTTAGATATTCAAATTACCAAGTTTTAGTGCCAGACATTTCACAAAAGGAGCACAATCTCTATGTTGCAATAAACTTTAGTATTTAAAATAGGTTAATAAAATGAACTTCATCTCAGAAGCATTTCTTGCACTTTAATATGTAAATTTTAATTATTTCATTATGAATTAGCAGAACTCGTTAAAAATATTTGATTTTTATTTAGAAAAGAGCAGAATGTCCGGACACTCTCAAGAACATTCAGCTTGGTACTATAGTCCTTTCCTGAATGAACTGAAGATGCTTTAGAACTATTAGTCCCTTACAGGTGTTTGAACACAGAAGTGAATGCTTTGCTATTCAGAACAGCAGATTTTTCCTAGCCAACAAAAGTGAAAAATCACCTCATCAGATAAGAAAACCTCCAGCCCCACTGTATCTCCATTATATAAAACTGTTCTCCTCATGCAGTTCTGGCAAAAGAAAAATGTGGGTTTCACAGTTGCTCCTCCTCTAGCAGCACTTCAGTTTTCCTCTCTATAAATGTAAACATCCTGAATGTTGTGTAAAACAATTACTATCAATGACTGTATGAAAATCAGGAATCGTTTGGGGTTTTGTTTGTTCAGGTACAAAGTCAGTGCTTAGACCCCTGGTGTTATTACTGTCCTTAATGAGTAAGGAGGTGTGGGGTGGTGGGTGATATGCAGGATGAACCTCCCTGTTGTACCACTGAGACAGTCCAAGACTTCAGCCCAACCCCAAGCAGGGGCAGAGAGACTTCGCTTGCTCAGAACCTTGTGCATTCAAGTCCTCAGTATCTCTGTCTCTAAGGATGTCCTCCTAAACAGAGCCATCCTAAGACAAATTATACCACGACAAGTCTTTTTCTTAGACTCTGTGTTTCTATTTCTCACAGATATTCACTGCATTTCCCCTGAAAAAGTGACAGCTGGAGCCCGAGGATTGCTGGAGCAGGGCAAGAGAGGTGGCTGGTACAAATGCTAGTGAAGAGAGCCTGCCTCCGGTGTGAAGCTGTGTCTGCTGAGAGTGTCATATGGCAGGAGAGAGCCACTCAGGAATAGCCTCCACATCCTCCTCTCTGAGCTCACCACCTTATGTCTCTGAGCTGTGTCAGTTTGTCTATCAGCATGGAGCTCATTTCCCTTGACACTGTTGCCCCAATGCCCTGGTATCCTACCCAGAAATGAGAGATATTTATGCACCTATGCACATACTGAGTGCAGTCTTGGGTGCCACAAAGTGTGAACATAAAGCTCTTAGAGATCATACAAAGAAGGACACAAAAACAGTGAAGCCATGTTGCCTTTCCCTGGTCTTAAAATTAAAACCAAAACATGGTTTATGGGGAAAGGAGGTTTTTACCTCAGTATTTATTTAAGGATCCTTGGGTGCAGCACTTTGTCCAGGTGGAATGCCCCGAAATGCACACACTGCCCCCCACACACCAAAATGCACACAATTTAGGCCTTGCAAATTAGCATATCTATCAAAGATTCCCCAACGAGAGTCTCGAGTGTGCTCCCCTCTTCTGAGCAATCTTACCCCTGGATGAGCCTATCTTAGTTTACAAAATGTGTTCTGGAGAGGACCTTTGTGTCTGGGGCTTCCAGGATGTTTGGTCTCCTGGTTTAATGGTACAGTGGGTCTCAGCTAAGTTATCAGGCTTGGAAAGTTATAAGTATGTAGGCTAAAAGCACTAAGAACACATAAAAGCTATATGAAAGGGTATATAAGAGGGGTATAAAAGGAAAGGCAAAAAATCATCCTGGCACCACCACAAAAGGAGCCGATGAGATCTCCTGGCTTGTTCAGCTTGAAAAAGACGAGATTCAGGGAAGACCTCATCGCAGTCTACAGCTTCCTCATGAGGTGAAGTGGAGAAGCTGATGCCAATCTGTCTCTTGTGACCACTGACAGGACTCAGAGGAATGTCATTAATGCTTTTCAGGGAAGGTTTATGAAAAATTCTTCACCCAGAGTGTGGCTGAGCACTGGAACAATATCCCCAGGGAACTGGTCAAAGCACACTGAGAGAGTTCATTTGGGACAATGCTCTCAGGCACACGGTGTGACTCTTGGGGATNCAATACTCTGAGGCACATGTTGTGACTCTTGGGGATGGTCCTGTGCAGGGGCAGGAGTTGGACTTTGGTAATTCTCGTGGGTTCCTTCCAACTCAGGATATTCTATGATTTGATGCTTATCTGCTGAAATATATTTGCACAAATACATATCCCCATATATATCACTGCTTCCCTCTGGGTTTTTTCACAGCCATTCTCTGCTATTGAGGTGCAAGACTGTGCCGAATAGATTTCATTTGTGCATGTTGTGTCTGCCTCTTTCTCTCATCGGATTCTTTCCACTCCACAGATCCAAATGATTATTTCCAAGTCTGTGATTTTGTTTAATAACTTTGAAAGTGCGTAGAGATGTTTTAAATTGTACAAGTTTTAAACTATGCAATTCATGAAAATGCATCCTTCTTAAGATCACTTTTTGATTTTGAGTAGCCAAGAACAACATATGTTTGGTATTTCTGGGGTTTTTTCATTTTTTTTCTTTTGAAGGGGGAATTTTTTGGGTGTCTGATTGTTGCATTTTTGTCCAGATGATTAGCAGAGTTTCCATATTGCTTTCATTGGCCAACTGCACCTGACAGGTTCAGGAGAGACAAAAGTAATTTGGATTCATTTTCCCCAAGTTTTTCTATGCCTTACTATCTGTAGCTTTAATTTTACCACCTTTTTAATGGTCTGGTCTTTTGAGGCCCCAGAGAGAAATTCAGGTCATTCACTGAAGACATCTGTTGTCAAATTTCTTATTGAAAATGCATGTGGGGCTCAGCAGAATATTATGCTTCAGAGGATAGTTATGTCGTGCTCCAGTGATGGTGGGAGAGATGCGAGGAAGCAGGCAATGAGGCTATCAAAATGGCAATCCTTCTCTGTCTTTCAGCCTCCTTAGGAAAGACTGAGTAAAACTGGGTTTACTCTAAATGCATCCAGTCTGTGGTAATCCGTGCAGGTACTAATAGAACATGCCTGGGAGCATAGTGGGGAGTTAATCCCCACAGGCTGCATCAGCACTGAGGGCTCTGTGAGCTTGTGGGTGCTGCACACTGGCAGAACACACCATTTATTGGCAATCTGAAAAGAGCTTAGATGAATGCAAAGCCTTTGTGTCTCTTTATCAGTTCTGTGCCTCAGACTTTGTGCTAATGTAAAAATGTAAATCCCCAGCAATTAACAGCTGTTCCTACATTAGCAGAGCTCCCAAGGTTCTGCTATCTCCATTTGTCTTTAAACATTTTATTAGAAATTTTGCATCAGTGACGTTCTAATCAAAGTCCATTTCCTAGAATGAAGTACTTCTGTATAGAGCACTGTGGATTTATTCTTCCAAGACTGCCTCCAATTTCAAGCTTGCTAACAGCAAGTGTTACAAATAGTGTTATTTTCATAGAGAGAATCATCATTGACATGGTGCTTAGGCTGCATTTCTGAAGCTTGTTGGCTGTTGATTTCTCTTNCATATCTATCAAAGATTCCCCAACGAGAGTCTCGAGTGTGCTCCCCTCTTCTGAGCAATCTTACCCCTGGATGAGCCTATCTTAGTTTACAAAATGTGTTCTGGAGAGGACCTTTGTGTCTGGGGCTTCCAGGATATTTGGTCTCCTGGTTTAATGGTACAGTGGGTCTCAGCTAAGTTATCAGGCTTGGAAAGTTATAAGTATGTAGGCTAAAAGCACTAAGAACACATAAAAGCTATATGAAAGGGTATATAAGAGGGGTATAAAAGGAAAGGCAAAAAATCATCCTGGCACCACCACAAAAGGAGCCGATGAGATCTCCTGGCTTGTTCAGCTTGAAAAAGACGAGATTCAGGGAAGACCTCATCGCAGTCTACAGCTTCCTCATGAGGTGAAGTGGAGAAGCTGATGCCAATCTGTCTCTTGTGACCACTGACAGGACTCAGAGGAATGTCATTAATGCTTTTCAGGGAAGGTTTATGAAAAATTCTTCACCCAGAGTGTGGCTGAGCACTGGAACAATATCCCCAGGGAATTGGTCAAAGCACACTGAGAGAGTTCATTTGGGACAATGCTCTCAGGCACACGGTGTCACTCTTGGGGATGGTCCTGTGCAGGGGCAGGAGTTGGACTTTGGTAATTCTTGTGGGTTCCTTCCAACTCAGGATATTCTATGATTTGATGCTTATCTGCTGAAATATATTTGCACAAATACATATCCCCATATATATCACTGCTTCCCTCTGGGTTTTTTCACAGCCATTCTCTGCTATTGAGGTGCAAGACTGTGCCGAATAGATTTCATTTGTGCATGTTGTGTCTGCCTCTTTCTCTCATCGGATTCTTTCCACTCCACAGATCCAAATGATTATTTCCAAGTCTGTGATTTTGTTTAATAACTTTGAAAGTGCGTAGAGATGTTTTAAATTGTACAAGTTTTAAACTATGCAATTCATGAAAATGCATCCTTCTTAAGATCACTTTTTGATTTTGAGTAGCCAAGAACAACATATGTTTGGTATTTCTGGGGTTTTTTCATTTTTTTTCTTTTGAAGGGGGAATTTTTTGGGTGTCTGATTGTTGCATTTTTGTCCAGATGATTAGCAGAGTTTCCATATTGCTTTCATTGGCCAACTGCACCTGACAGGTTCAGGAGAGACAAAAGTAATTTGGATTCATTTTCCCCAAGTTTTTCTATGCCTTACTATCTGTAGCTTTAATTTTACCACCTTTTTAATGGTCTGGTCTTTTGAGGCCCCAGAGAGAAATTCAGGTCATTCACTGAAGACATCTGTTGTCAAATTTCTTATTGAAAATGCATGTGGGGCTCAGCAGAATATTATGCTTCAGAGGATAGTTATGTCGTGCTCCAGTGATGGTGGGAGAGATGCGAGGAAGCAGGCAATGAGGCTATCAAAATGGCAATCCTTCTCTGTCTTTCAGCCTCCTTAGGAAAGACTGAGTAAAACTGGGTTTACTCTAAATGCATCCAGTCTGTGGTAATCCGTGCAGGTACTAATAGAACATGCCTGGGAGCATAGTGGGGAGTTAATCCCCACAGGCTGCATCAGCACTGAGGGCTCTGTGAGCTTGTGGGTGCTGCACACTGGCAGAACACACTATTTATTGGCAGTCTGAAAAGAGCTTAGATGAATGCAAAGCCTTTGTGTCTCTTTATCAGTTCTGTGCCTCAGACTTTGTGCTAATGTAAAAATGTAAATCCCCAGCAATTAACAGCTGTTCCTACATTAGCAGAGCTCCCAAGGTTCTGCTATCTCCATTTGTCTTTAAACATTTTATTAGAAATTTTGCATCAGTGACGTTCTAATCAAAGTCCATTTCCTAGAATGAAGTACTTCTGTATAGAGCACTGTGGATTTATTCTTCCAAGACTGCCTCCAATTTCAAGCTTGCTAACAGCAAGTGTTACAAATAGTGTTATTTTCATAGAGAGAATCATCATTGACATGGTGCTTAGGCTGCATTTCTGAAGCTTGTTGGCTGTTGATTTCTCTTAAGATGTGGTAATTCTCAGTGGACCTCATTTAGATATCAGTGCTGTGTGTCCAGATTTGTTTCTGACTTTGCATAGAGAAGTTACGGTCACATATGTAGACAGAGACTGAAACCCATGCTGGGGATGAAAAGATAATTTGTCATAAAATGAAACTAGAAAGCAGCTTGCATCTTGGATATCAACAGAGAAAACCCCTTTATTTAAGGAAGTTAGGCATTGTTGTATGGAAGGAACAACACAATGATTGAAATGAAGAAAAAGGGAGCATCTTGCTTTTGAATATGTCTTGAGGGCTAAAGATTTTTTTTTTAATGTTCTAATTCTCTGTAATCTGAACTACATTAGAAGAGAATGAGAGGCATTCTTGACTAGATTTGTAATTAAAACAATTGAGGAGCAGAGTTGATATGCATATAACTATGGGATGCACATTTTTATCAGAAAGACATTGTCTACTCATTTCAGTGAATTTGAAGTTATGTTCTATGTGGGAAAGAACTTTTTCCTGAGCTTGTTAGATTTAGAAAATTTCAGATGGCAAAAAAATGATCCCTTTTTATAAACCATTTAAGTAATAGTAACAGCCCTTGAGATCCATAGCTCATGGCTCTTAATACAGAAGCAAAGATATTCAGTTATTCAGTGAATTAATTGGAAAGACATTATAATAATGGTTTATATCTCTTATTAGATTCAGCTATAATACATCTCAAAGCTCCTCTATATGTAGGAGCCTATTTGTATAGGCTGCTGTATGTTTTTCGAGGTAAGATCCTTTCCATTACTGTCTGAATAATCCACCAGACACTTATACATGCTGCACTGAGCTCTAAACAGATGCCAGATACTGCAAAGTACCACTGTGGTATAGTGCCTCAAATTGGTTTTGGCTCAAACACAGTTTTGGTTTTTTGGTTGTATCTTCATCACTATGAATGTCTGAGATACTGACAAAATCATTATGTTCATTGTGTTGAGGACTTTGCACTCGTCCGTGTTTTGGTAACAACTATGCTTCCCCCCAGCATTTTAACAGTCAAACCATGAGGTCAGGCTAGGAATTAAGCACACAGATAAAATACACACTCTGCTGTGAGTATTTTACTTCCCCACTGGGATGGCCAAATTTAGCATATTGTTTCAAGTCTGGTACATATAAATCTGCATTAATTCAAGTTCATCATAGGTGTTCCTGTGCAGTGAGTTGAGGTCTCTCCATGTATGACATCTCTGGTGTATGATGCAGTCTTCCCCATGGACAAAACACTGATAAGTGTCAGGTCCTTATAACATGAATTAATTTATGTATTCTGCAAAAAAATTCTGGGAGGTCTTGGATAATTCTTCTGGCTGAGTGCTTTGGTATTGCAACCACTTTAATTATGGGAGTTTCCTTGAACCAAACTTCACCCACAGTAGTGGGTTATCGACTTCTGGACTGTTTCATGAGGGAAGAGTTGTTTTTCGTTTCAGTGTGCTGTGATTTTGATAATTGTGTAAATACTACAAGGCATTCAGTCTCCCTTTGCACACAAGCATTAGTTCAGAGCACTGCCTTGAGCAGTGGAATTCTTCTCAGGTTGTTGGAGTAAATACCCTAGCTCATGTTAATTAAAATATTCTACCATATTCTGTTTCAGTTTAGATACAAATATGAAGGGTTCATAACAGTTAAAAGTGTGAAGGGTTTGCCTCAATTTTTTTAATTGCTTGTTAAAATCTGAATACTGAATAATAAAATACTGCTGGACAAGGTCTTATTTAACTTAGCCTACCCCAGCAGATGGACTATGGGACTGCTTTAACCATTATTTTTTTATTTTGATGTACTACCTAATTTGAGGGATTCTCTTTGTTTACATCCTCATGGGATCCTTATAGTCCTCTTTTAACAGAAAAGTGAACTTTTGGGTTTCTAAAAGGAAGATCCTCTGGGATGTAAAACAAATCTTGTGTGAATTTTGCATAACATATGATTTGAAAAGAAAAGTGCTAAAATTTTCTGTAGATTAATCTTAAGCAGATAAAAAATTGCAGCATTATTTCTTGTTGAGCATTTGTTCTGTAGTCGCATCCATTTTCTTCATGCGTAGCTGAACTTCTGCAAATATATTTTCTTTCAGGTTAGGTATTATTACTTAGCACATTGATTTTTTTGAAGATGAATGTTTGTTTCAGTACACAGATTTCTGTACTTGGCGTTTTCTCTATCATCTGTAATACCGAATGATAAATGACATTTCATTATATAAGTATTCTATTTTACTACGTTTGTTTATCCAAAGGAGTTGAAATATTGGACATCTGAACTGCTGCTGTGAGTGGAGAACCTCTAAATATGCTTATTGTGTACTTTACCACCATGATACTAATGATGTATTCTCCCTCAGAAAAATAAAAAGGTTTATTTGATTTTGTTTTGTCAGAGCATTAAAACAAAGAATGAGATATTGGCTCAACTGCATTCATCATGAGCTTTGGTGTTACCTAAAACGAGTCTGTGATTTCAGTCCTAAGGAGGAAAGGGAGGTGAATGGAGGGGATGGGATGCAAGGCTTGCTGTAAGTCCTGGCTGCCACCCACAGCCGTGGCTCCTCTGCAGAACAGCAGACTGTGAGGGACAATATAAGCCACAGTGCCTCGTGTTGCAGTGCCTGATCAAATGTTTGGTGTGCTAGGAGAGAAAACAAGCTCCCTTCTTTTCCTGGGGAATGAGCACACCAAAGAGCTTCAATTTGTTAATCATTACACTACAGTGCCTTGGAGCTGATGAGGTGCTTTGAGATGCAGCAGTGGAAGACACCAACCATCTCATTTGGATTACAATTAATTTCCCAATTTTTCTTAAATTCTACATGAATTTTGTCACCTTTAATCCTACTCTGAAATGTGAAATCATGAAAATTATGAAGTAGCAGTGTTAAATCCTCCACTTTAAATTTTTTTGGAAGGCAGGGTTTGATCACCTACAAAATTTGTTTGCTGTCAAAGTCCTGGACAATATTGTAAGAAGGAAAGAAAAATTATTTGGTGGAGGATAAAGGGTTTCTGTCTGTAACTGTTGTCTATATTTTATACTTTGCAAAGTCCAAAGATAAGCCTGAGTATCTCCTGTTATTAGACATTTCTGGCTATCTGTCTTGACAATCAGGAAGCTTTAACATGCTCAGAATTCATCCTTACACCAGTTATTTTATTATAAATTGTTATCTGAGTACAGAAAATATGAGGCTGTCCACACTGGCCTAGACTATTTTAATTTAGAGAGTTACTTCTCATTGTAATGACTGTGAATACAATCAGACAATGCAGAAAGCTCCAGATCTTATCTGTATGTCCTCACAGTTATTACTTAATTGTGTTGAAAACTAAAACTGGATGAATATCTGGTGGGGGCTTTTTGTTTCAGTTTGGTTTAGTGGAAGTGCTTTTTAAAATTTATTTTACTTTAATACAATTGGCTAAGAAATATTTTTCACCAGCCTTGATTGCTTTGAACTTTTGAGCTTTATTCACATAGGAGTTTTTTATATAATTTGTAGATGTTGCTGGAAAAGTTTAGGTGAATTGTCAATGAAACTAATACCTGTAAGTGTCCAGTGTGGAATGTATATAAAAGAGTTAGGTTTGTTATGATATAAGGCACCAAACAATAGCAGCTTTCCTTTCCTTTCCATTACTGCTGAAAATGCACAAGTGAATAGATTTTGCCTGGCTGGGAAAGGAGTAACAGACTGTTCCAATGTATTGCGTAGCATCAAAACTAAATTTCTAGTATGCATATTTAACATTATGCTCTATTAGTCCTTAAGTCAAAGCCTTATAGCAAACTTCAGCTGTTAAAAAAACAAAAAAGTATGGGCTCAAGTGGATAATTCATCCCAGATTTCTGTGCTAAAGATTCACGAGAAGAACAAGGAGGTCAGACCAGAAACAATGTTATCTTTAGATATTTTGACAAAAATAAAATTTCTTGGATTTAACACAGTGCCCTAGCACTAACCTTTTCCCTCAAGTTCCTTGAAGTTTTATCCTGTAACAGGATAAAACTGTTGGCACAATGGTGATCAGTTCTCTTCTGGCAAGCGAAAGTCTTCCCAAGGGAAGAGAAGTCTGTCACCAAGATATGGCCAGCTGGTTGTGCCTGGCCCAGAATGGAGAGGTACTGGAGTGGAGGTACTTCTCTCTGGAGGAGAAGGACAGAAAATGACTAAATGAAATCCTATCTCAGGGTGTCAGGCATCAGAGATCTGATATTTCTAAATGTGTAGTGGGCAGAATAAAAATCCTGAGCCCTAGACCCAGATAGTAATTTGACTGGAAGATTTTCATTAAAATTTACACTGAAATTAAGGTTATCTCTTGACAAATTTTAACTTTTTCATACTACTACATAGTGAAAACCGTTTTGCTCTCATTACAAAATTTTGGACTGTTTTAATATACATTTTTCACTCCCATCCACATGACTCACTAGAAAATATATTTGACTGGCCATTAAGCAGTGCTAGTAAAAAAATGTGCAGAAGGAATATCCTCATACTCATAATAGGCCACAAAACACACCTGTTAAAAATAACATTGACAGGTCACCAAGTGCTGTTTAGATATAATATGTAATTAAATGTAGACATCTTAATATTTTTCCATCCTTTTCCCTATCTATACAAGTTTATTTAGTAAATGATAAATGTAGAGGCACTAACAGCCTGCAGAGCCAGTAATATGGTTGTGTGCCTGCCCAGTCCCCCTTGTGAACATGTACCCATTTCAGCAGCCTGCACACCAGGCTGATGGTACCTACTAATCTCCCTTCATCCACCACAGATAAGGGCATTTGGTTCTTGTTTACGTGCAGGTTTACAGAGGTAATTTCTGCAAATTATTGTATTTTTTATGGTTTTTGATTCTAAATGTATTCAGCTTTGCAGCCTAAATGTATTCATCTTTCTTTCTAGAAGAAAGCAAATTAGAATGAATCAGAAAGAGCATTCTGGTTTCCTGACATACTGAAAATATTACTGGAAAACCATACTGTACATGTATTATAACTCAGAATCAATTTGATCTTTATTGGAACTACTTTCAATTAACCTCCAGAGTCACAGAAAACAGTTCTCCTGGAAAGAGATGATTTTTTTTTTGTGCAGAGAAATGGACAGCTTTTGTACCATCTGTCAGTAACAATGGCAGCAAAAGCAGTGCTTAAACATGGCAAATGCAGAGTGTTGCTGCACTGAGTGTGATTGTGCAGGTAGGTTTGCACAAGGCCAGCCTTTACAGCCACCATCTCAGTATGGCTGTGATTATACAGGCAAGTGCATAGTTGGAATTGAAGTAGTAGTGGGAGAAAATGTATTTTATTTGGTCAGTTGTGATCCTCTCAAGTCCTCTTTTCATGAATACTGAAGTGTTTGACCTAGTATCAATACCCAGAAGAGGAAAATGTTACAGCCCAATATGTAGAACGTTTTTGAAGAGTTAATTTGAAAGAAAAGTTTCTAATTTATGGTTCTAATTTAACCTTTTTTACACATTAAGGAAACAGAAGAGAAAGGTTGTAGTTGCTGTAAGTGATGCAGTGTAACAATATATTCCACAGTGCAAATCTTCACTGTTCTGTCTTTCCATGGCCTTCAGACTGAGAGTTATTCAAAAGTGACTTGGAGTGTGGATCTCAGACTGGCATGAACTGCTCAGACAAGCCAGAAAATTTCCTAATTGTGAATAGTGAATTTGTTCATGCTACTACTGCCATCAGATACTGCTTCCCCATTCCTCTTCTGCTTCAATTTTGTGTGATGAACAGAAGTGGATGAAGTCAAAGCCTGCTTATCTGTATGTGGTGACTACAATGGGAATTTCTCTGACTTTGTGCCTTGAATTTAATCTCTCTGCTCATGAATCATAGCTTGATGCTCAGGTACTCCTGGACAGCCTCCTTTTTGTTCGCATTATTACCTGAGCAGAATAAAGGTCTACAGTATTTCATTTCTTGTTACTGTTGTTTATTTTTATTACACTGAGAACAGGAGTGCTGTCTGCACAAAGGCACCTGTATCTTGTTAAATGACCAAATGTGAAGGATAATCTCTGTGTCAAAGAACTTGTGCCATAAGGTAAGATGGATACAGCAAGCAAAAATGAAGTAAAAGTGACATACCCAAGGTCAAAAATGTTCCTGTAGACCTCACTGTTTCTCTTCTTGAGTCTTATCTAAGGCAATTATATAAAACCTGGAATAATGTGTGCACCAGATTACAGTAGCTATATTACAATTACTTTGAAAACAGAGGATGTTTCTACCCACAGAGTAATCTTTCAGAGAGACTAATGAGGATATGTATGAAACATCTGCTGCTTGCCTTCCATTAGATGAAACACTTCTGAAAATGGGGAAATCCCTCTTAGTCAAAGTAAAATAGGATTATAAAAACAATGATCATTTGTGAACTAGAAGCCAAAAGCTAGTGTGGTAGACAAGTTGAATGCCATTTTAAACATCAGCCACTGAAAAAGCACAGAAAAGCCTGTTACATCAAACAAAGACTCCAACATTAAAAGAAGTTGTCTGTAATAAAAGATGGACTTGATATAAGGTCGATTCCCATCATAAATGGAATATGTTATACCCTTCTTATTGGAGACAGCTTTGCTGCACCTTCATGCAGAATTTCCCAAAAGCTCACTGAAACTAACTGTGGACTATAGTGTCAGACAGTGTTAAACATTACCCTCTGAAGACTCAGGAGAAAGAAAACTTGACTGCTCAATAAAAGTGCAGCCAAACAGCTGCCCCTGTCCAGCAGACCCCCAGGTTAGCATGGTTTGGGTAGCACCTGTGGCCAGTGATGTGCAGAGAAGGGATGAGGCCAGCACTCTGGGCAGCTCTGATGAGCAGGCGTCCCTTTGCAGAGGCACTGCAGAGACACTGCCTTTGGCATGAGCTTGAATTTGTGTCCAGAATCTGTCACAGCATCTGATAACAACACCATTTGTCTTTCTAATGAAATACATTATTGTTCTAATGAAATACATTATTATTCTCTCCCAAATACTTCCTCTCTATTTTCTCCTAGGAGGAACGCAGGAATGTTGTTACTGAAATAGCCTGTGAAATTAAACTATATTAATCAGATTCACATTAGCTAATTGATTCCCATAGTATTCTGAGATACTTTGGAAAAGGTCTGGAACCCTAATTTAGCAATATTTGTTTGCTTGTTTTTTTTATTGTGATAAATATCTAAACAGCATATTTTATTTTTATCAAATCCACTAATTTTGAATATTCCTTATAAAATCTACCTAAAATAATGTTAGCATTGAAATTATGTCTTTCAGCAGATTTCTGAGTAGTTCTCTAGTTTGTTCAACAATTATTACTGAAATGGCTGTGATCTTAGGAACTCTTATTCCTGTCTGACATTCTTTCTCTGTGACTAATTATTTTTCAGACTGTTTTAATTGCATGGTGTAGGAGGTATTTTTTTATAACCACTAAGTGTTAGAAAGGGACATGCTCTGCAGATCATTAAATGTGCTACCAGGAATAAGCATTTTTTCTGAGACCAATGACATTTGTCAAAATTAGTCAGTGTGTTTGTTGAGGGCAAGAGGCCATCTCCAGGAAATGTCTCCCAATAATTGCTGGCATGGTAAGAGCTGTTAAATATTTAATGTGATATGGAGGCCATAGCTCTTCTCAGAAGAAATGGATTTCTTGTTTCTTTTATTTACAAACAGGATGCATTAAAAACCCTGAGTTAATTGTTTTTGTTTTTTAAACAAACCCAGACTGAGAATTTCCTTGGTAGCCTGCAAGTGTTGCTAAAGAGGAGCCAAGTTAGAGACATCAAAATATTATGCATTTTTCATGGCTTCCTATCAGAACATAAAGTGATGTAAAATAAAACTCTTAAAAGATTTGAACATCTATGCTGAACTTAAACTAGGGCAACATCACTGTGTACTTTCAAAGTCATTCACTAATGAGACTACCTATGAAACCTAGGTCAGAGGAACTGCTTTGCAATGCTGTCACTTGAAACTTTTGCTTTCATTCTCTCTGATTCTGGCAAAACAAAGGCTCATGCTCTCCATGACTGCCCTAAGCCCCAGGTGACAAGAGCACGTCAGGAGTGATCAGGGGTCTGAAAACCTTTGAGCAAAGATTGAAGGAATTGGGACTTTTAGCCCAAAGAGAAGAAGATTGAAGAAGGGGCACGATAGCAACTTTGCTAGGTATAAAGATATCCCTGGAGACAGCTACCTCTCTATGTCCAGGGTAGATAGACAAGAAATAATGGGATCACATTACGTAAAACAAGGTTCTGCTCAGAAATAAAGATTTATACAAAACCACAAACCAACAAAATAAACAAACAAACAAACAAAAACCCCAATCAAAGCCATGTGCTGGAATGAAGGGTGTCTAGTGTAATTTGAACTATTGCTTCTCAGAGGTAATTTAGACGTAATAGTTCTCGCCTTGTGGGATGTGACTTCATCACTCTCTACTCTAGACCTTTTCTGCAAGACATTTATCAAGGAAATACACTTGGGAACCAAAATAGCCTTTCCCAATGAAAATTTAATGTAACCTCATCTGATTCTAATAGAATATTTCATTTTTGTCACTTTTAGGGGTTTTTCTTACGTTTTGGTTTGGGGGTTTTGGGGTATTTGGGGATTTTTTTTTTTGGTTGGCTGCTTGGTTGGTTTTTGTTTGTTTGCTTTTGGTTTTGTTGTTGTTTTTATTGTTGTTGTTGTTTCGGAATAATGCTCCTAACCAACAGAAGAGTTTTGTCTTTGGAAGGGTCCAAACCACTTTGATCACCAGTAAGGGGTTTGGCCTCTGCAGGTCATTGCAGAAGGTCAGCAGTGCAGTGCCAGGCACCCTGTGGAGCGAGCACCGCCTGCTCAGGAAATCCTACCTTGGTTTACCCCGGGCTCCCGGCATTATACAATCCCGGAGCACACAGTTCGGCAACCTCGCGGGCTCTGTTTGGGTACAGGAAGGGCCCCAGAGAGCTGCGGTGCCCGGCGGGGCGGGGGCGGTGCCGCTGTACCCGGGCCGGGGGCTAGGTGCCGCTGGAGCCCGCGCGGAGCGGCGGAGGGCGCTGCGAAAGGGACAATCCCGAGATGTCCCTTGCTGTCCTGCCTTCTGCATCGCCTCCAGCGGCAAGAACACCGCAGCTGCCTCGCTCACTGAAAGGATGCTTGCTTCAGATCTGCCCCACATTACTAAGCTCGCATTTTTTTTTGCATTTTTACAGTGTTTTCTAGTTACAGCAAGGCCGACTAGGTGTGTTTTGATGAGGAGACAATTTACCAAAAGCTGGCATTTTGGGAAGACTAACATTATTCAGGGGGGAAAAAAGAAGAGAACCGTTAAAATACTTTATTTCAAAGAGGGTCGATTTTTTTTCTTTCCTTTTCCTTTTCCTTTTCCTTTTCCTTTTCCTTTTCCTTTTCCTTTTCCTTTTCCTTCTCCTTCTCCTTCTCCTTCTCCTTNCCCAAAGAGCATATTTATACAGAAACTTCTTGTTTTCACATTTGCTTGTCTAAAGTTTACTTGACTGGAGAAGGGTGAATTATTCACTGAATAAAGTGAATAATATCTGAATAAATTATCTGAATAAAGTGTAAAGTGTGCACTGCACCAAAAATGGATTGGAGTGGTTCAGATAAAATGAAAAAAAGGTTGTTTTATACTTTTCCTGGTTTCACAAAGAAAGTAATATAATCTAACACACATTATTTGGAATATATTATAAATTGAAATTCACTTTCCCTTGGTTTTGTTTTCATCCAGTATACATGTTCCTTATTTTCACAATTAGAGTAACTAAAATTTCCAACACATTTTGTCGTGGTTTAAGTTCATCCTTTGGTGTCTGCTGAGGGGTTTTTTAAGAGATCAGTGCAAGTTTTAAGACATATTGAAGATAAAAATGTTTCATCAAGGGAATATGTTAAAAAGGGAATATGAAAAATAAAAGTTAAAATGTACTGCATTTCCTATGGGAAAATTTGTGGTGTCAGATAATAGGTAGGAGTACTCAAGGGATAAAATTTATTCTTAGATGAATAATTCAAGTATTTACAATAAGAATATGAGAATTATTCTCAGAGTCATTACTTGTTGTTTATATATTATGTAATTTTGAAAACTACTTAAAATTATAAAAAGCTGAAATCTAATTTGTTTAATGGCAATAAATTCTGGAATAACAACAGTTGTCTGAGTAGTTTGAGGGAATTTAACATTAATTAGGGTTTTAATTAGGTAAACAACAAGATTGGCTATAATTCTGCGGAGACAAGCTGTAACAAACTTCCTTGTAGGTCAGATTCAATTAACTTACAGCCAAAAGAGCATGAAACCACACTGTGATTTAACAAGCCAAAAGAATGACCAAGTTTCATTCATGAAAGAGACCACAGTGCTTCCATCATCAGCATTAATAGCATCAGTTGATTTCTGAACCCTTTATCGATTAATTCTTCATTTTTTCAGGCATAGAACTAGATGGCCACGTTGCTCATATCTGTATGTCTCATGCACCACTGAAATTATCATTTCTGCCCCTCTGATGCAGAGTATGTGTCATAGATGGGACAATCTAAATAGCCACAAGAAGAAAAGAAAAGAGCTCAGAGAAATTCGTGTGATGAATGAACACTTACTGATATGAGACTTTATCTTGGCCTGGTGTTTCTGGCTACCATGACATCCAAGAGAGGGAAGAGTTAAACTCAGCTCATGCTGGGACCTGGCCAAACACCAGTTATTGATGGTTACCATGGTTCCAAGTCCAAACAGGGCTAGCAAAGTCATGTTGGGTTTGGATTGGAATTAAATTGCATGGCAGCAGCAAGTCCTTGCCTGACATACAGCAGATGTGTGTTTTAACCAAAAAGGTTTTAATCCCTTTGTGATTAATGAGTTCTGTATTCAGCTGTGGTCATATTTTGTTTATTGTGTCATGAAATATGACAGCTCACACAAGAGTCATTGTGTTCCAGTAAGGTCAATGCAAACTTTTCCTTATCTATTTTATCACCACTTCAGTCAAGAAACAGTGCTCAGATCACTTCAACTCGGAAAAGAGTTGAATATGAATCTTGATTACTTTAAAAAAAATTTATAACAAAATAATTCTTAACTTTTGCCTGGGGAAAATCCATGGGTTTTTTCTTTGCACTGTTCCTTCTAAAAAGGCATGTTAGTTCTATATTACATATTTAAGAAACCACAGCATGTTCACCTGAGTATGTCAATACCCATCAGTCCCTGTTTTTGGCATATTTTTTCCCTCTTGATGTGAGTTTTCACCCAAAGAACTTTGCCATCTCCATCTGATTGGATGACCTCTTCTGAAACACTTAAGCCACTCTTGGCAAAGTCCTTGGCAGAAAACAATCCCAGTGTGGGCTTCTGTCTCACTGACTATTTACAGATTTTATGTAGGGAATGTGTGTACTGTGATAAGTAAAGACCAGTAGAACAAGGACTAAGATGTGGTTCTCATTTACTACTGGCCAACTTACTGCTGCTGGCCAAATGTAATTCTCATTTAAACACTGAATTTCTGTCTCAAACAGTGAAAGGAGTCTAAAGCTGTGCTTCCTTCTTTCCTTCTCCACCCAAGCAGCAGCTACTTGCTTCCTCTGGTGTGTGGGCATAAAGTGAGTCATGTCCTTAAGAGACACATCTCAGGAGCAGAGGAAGGCATTACACCCAGGTTTGTGTCTGCCTGCATGACCGTGCTGAGTACTGACCTAATTCCCATCAGAGCCATGGAGGGCCAGTAGCAGAGTTTGGGGTGCTCCTGCATGGACAGCCCTGAGATAGCAGCTCCCCCTGAAGAGCTTCAGAGAGAGCCAGACACCCAGAATGGGCAGATGAAGCTGTTTGTGAGCAGCCTCACAGGTATTTATTAACAGTGAGCTGTTAGGCAGAGGTGGCTGTGGGCTTTGCCTCTTTCACAGGCAGTGCAGCACCTGTGTTGGCATTCTGAGAACCACAGTATTTGACAGAATCCAAGGTGTGTGGCTTGGCATGTACCACCTGAGCCCAGGAATGCACTCAAATGTTAATTCCACAGTGTGAGGAAAAACTTACCTGTTAAAGATGATGTAGCTCTGGATGATCTGGACCTTTCTCAATAAAGGCCTTGACAGCTTCAGAAAAGGTTTGTGTATATAGATTTCTACTCAGCTGAGAATTTTTCTGTAGTGGCCCTTAAGGGTGTGTGTTTATCAGTGATTCTTTTGTTAGGTGTAATGTGAGCCTTTTTGAAAAGGCTACAAAAGGACTCTTGGTATTTACTGTTTCACAAAGGTTTCCATGAACTCTGGATCTATTTGGAAAGTAAGAGTTATCATGATAAGAGTTACTATAAAAATATCTGCTTTCAGAGTATCACGCATAGGTCAAAAGGAGAAAAATTCTCTTTCATGTAAAAATCAAAAATAGGTCTGGTGATAAAATGTGCCTTAGATAAATAAAAGTCCGAAATCAAGAAGAAATTCACAGATTAATGTATATGTGTCAGAAGTCAAGCTGGGTTACATATCACTCACTTTAAAGAGTTTTCCAGTGATGCTGCCCTTCACAGACTGTGAGAAAACTTGAGATTTTGTTTGGTTTTTGAGTTTTTGTGTGTATGTGTGTGCCATTTCCACTATTGGTGCAGTGCAAATGTGCAAGTAATAATCAAGACCTCTGCAAGTTTAATTTTCATTACACAAGCTGATGCCTGGAGCACAGACATTGACACATCCCTCCTGAAAAATTTCACATAGAATTGAAATCTTCTCATCTTGGTCCTGTTCCAACATGCATTTTAGCCCCACACTAAACTTGAAACCTTTAAAAGATATTTTCTTGGTATAGTTTTAGATGCTTTCTGTAGCAGGAAATAATAGAACTTTTAAGATGCAGTGAGCTGTCTGCAAAGCACATGCACACTCTACCCAAACCCCATAATACTAGACCAGTAACATGCCTTATTTAAGAGCTAGATCTATCAAGGTCTGCAGAAATAGTGTTAGAAAGTCCTTCACTGGTAGGAAATGTAATCACCTCTGAAAGTGTGAGCCCCCAGAAATGCTGAGCTAGGGAATTGCAAACCTTGATTGCAATCTCGTTACGAACAAGGCGCATTAACTTCCGTACTTGTAAAGCTCCAGTGTCTTGCCTTTGGTTCCAAGATTGCCACTTGCATGCTGTCAGGGAAAGAGGTGTCAACAGAGGCACCCAAGAGTGCAGCTCCGAGATGTACCAGAGGAAGCTGCAAAGACTCACAGCTTATTTACATTAAAATATTTTTGGAGTAAGATATGCAAACAACAGTAAAATATGAAGAAAGTGAATGGTGAGCAGAAGGTGAGCAGTATGTTTGAGAGCTGTGAAAGAACTGAAGGAATGCCAGGCTTGAATTAATTTCTTATTCACTGTGTTCCCTATCTTAAGAATAGAATAAAAGTACAAACTACATACATGTCCTTGAAAAAACGGACTTTTAAAAGTAAAATGAAAGCAATTAGTCTGAGCAGGAAACACTAATGCCTGGGAAATAGTAAGAGGAACTATTCCGCAGAAGGAAAGCATCTTCAAAATTGCTCATGGGGGCCAGAATGGGATCAGTGTTAAGGAGAGAGAGGATTGGAAAGGGGACAGACTTACTACTTTTCTCCTACATTTTATTCGGTGTAAAGAATGCTGCACACATGCAAAGTGCTCCCTTTGAAGGGCCAGTCTTTGGCAAGGCTAAATCTAAGAAGATGCTAAGCTTCTTGCAGCTTTTGTTGGCTGCACAGTAGCTGGGCATGCTGCAGCCCTTTTTATTTTGCAGTTGGTCTCTGGAGAATGATGAAAAAACCACTAAAATCACACCAAACAATATTATATCAAAACAGGACAAATGTAAAACAGGAAAAAACTTTGAGGAGATATTGTCTAATACTTTCACAACTAGAACTTCTGTTTGCTCCCATCCTGTCCTGAACAAATCAAGCTCATTAATCAAGCAGAAGGATGCTCAAAAACAGTACTGGAATTCGACTCACTGCCATAAAAACTCAAGTCAAATTTTCTGTGTACCAGAGCTTGTGTTAGAGCTCCAGTAGGAAAAAGGGAAGAAAACCTTTCACCACATTAATCATCTTAGGATCCTCCTAGTCTTTAAGCACTTTCTTGTAAAGCATGAGGTTGAACTGAGATGTTCATAATTCAGTGAGTAGTTTTAGTGAAATCAGAATGACTATTTTTAGAAATGCTTACCAACTGGAGCAAGGGAAAATCTTCCCAAAAACAAATGGATTGTCTTTTTCAGAAAAACACTGCTGGTTTGTCTATACTTAAGAACCACAAGCATCCTTAAAACACAGAGGGATGCAAAGGCATTTTTACAAACACATGCACTATTAGTAAATTTCTTTTCATCCAGGTATTGCCTGGATGAATGAATAGTTTAACTGTGCCAACACTCCTGATGCCTGCAGGATAGCAGGGAAGAGAGTCTGTCTTCTCAGAAGTGTTAGTCATGGTGGAGGTCCAAGTGGCACTCTGCATGCCAGGTCAGGCAAGGACATTTCTGCCCATAAATGATTCCACATTCAGCTCATGCCAGTAGAGCTAGTTTATGTGAGAGCTGCTTGTGGAGAGCTCTGCCACCAGCACTCTGGATAACTGAATGCATAAGAAGCCAACTGCACTGTTCATTTGTGATTTTCCCAAAAACTTCCAAGTAGTCATGATATCCACAATGAAAAATTGCACAACAGATCTGGACAGCAACATCAGGTATTTAAAATCTGGGTTCTTGCTTTGTGTTAGACCAAAGAGCAATAGTCTAAAAATGGTTTCACAAAAGCAGAAGTGAGTTGAGATGTCTGGTGTGAGGGTTCCTCACTTTAGTATGTGTCACTGCACAGGGTGCAGAGCCAGGTGAGGGAGAACAAATTCCTTCCCCATATGGAGGGCTCTTGGTCAAGTTAACTGATCACAGATACCTGAAAATAAACCTAGGGTTCATAGATAACTTTAGACCAGGATTCACCCTGGCCAAGGACACACCAGCAAGCACACGTGCAGGCTTGGTCTGGCATTTGAAAAAGTTTAGATTTTAATAAAAAAGCATAGAATCTCATGAAAGTTTTCAAAGCAAAATTCTTCTTCAAAACAAAGTGTGCCCTTAAATGTTGCAGTTTTTGTTTCATTGGAAGCATTCCTACTGTGAATGCCACTAGGGGTCATGTAGGTGAAGGACCTAATCCTTTTCTACACATGTCCAAGAATAACACTCAGGATGCTCTCCCAGGCTTATTCTTTTCTATCTTAGTGGTTGGCAGACTGGAAGCTTTCCAGTTTCAGACTTAGCAAAAACATGTTAGCCAAATGATTTTCATCCAAAATAACCTAGTTAGCTTTAACAGCCATGAAATTTCTTTAATGTTTCCACTGTGCATTATTGTTTGTAAGAAATGTAACTACACTTCAGCATATTTTAACTACACTTTTCAATATATAATTATTTTGGTTTGAAGTATGCAAAATCAATGGCAGTGCTGAAAACAATTCTCACTGATTCAAAGGTAGTGTGTAGTACCTGATCATTAAAAAGTGGGCAGAAACTAAATGGGTGCATTCAAGATGAAATGGGGAATAAAACATAGATTTCATTTTTGAGTTAGCTCATGATCTTAATTATGATTTTTATAAAACTATTTTCAAATAGGAAATTTATTGCTTGAGTATGATCACTACATATTAGATTTACTTTAAAATAGGAAAAGTAGTTTTGTTTTTAATTTATGTCACAAAATACACCATCAGGAAAGAGCACTAGATTTATTTGCCCTTCATATCCTGCTTTGCTGATTTCTTCTTTTCCCTAGCAATGCCTTATAACAAATTGGGGTTTTCTTTTTACTCCTTTATAAACAGAAAAGAATTACATTTTAAACTTCCTGGCAATAAGTTTTGCAACAAAATCAAGTTTGATTGGCCCATTTCAGGAATGCATTATAAATTAGATAATCTGTATTGGCTCCATGTACAGGCTAGGGGTTCTATCTAAAATGTATTATTTGTTGCATAAGAGGATTGTAGGCAGCTGACTGAAAAGGCTTTGGAGTTCAATTTATTCAAGTTTACTTGCAGATTTGACTTTGGAAATGAAGGATCCTGGCTGGGAAAGTCACTGAAATACAGAGGGCTGAAAACAAAAATCTTTGAGCTCTCTGAAACAGTTCTCTGTTTTCTCAACCATAACAGCGTGATGCTATTAAGAAGTGTCTTTGATCTGCAATAAGCATATCTAATTTGAATTCACTTGAAATTACTGCTAGTATCAGCTAAGCCTTTGTGCATCTTCAAGATTGCAGGAATATTATACTATAAAGAATAGCTTCAGCCCAATCAGGAATATTTGAATCATATGCTTTTTCTCTTCAGCAAATGCCATGTGCTGCAAATGACAGCACTTCAGGACTATCACTAAACCAAAAATGAAATCTGTCATTCACTCACCTATTCTAGGCAAAAAAAACCCAAACCAATTTTAAGAACCCTATCTCCTGTGGTAAGAAATTTGCACAAAGCAAAATATTGTATCATTAAAATTTCCTCTGGAGGAAATGACTCAAATGTATTTTTCCATGAACATTTGCATATAAGTATTACTGCATAATGAATATTACCTTACCCAATATACCCAGACTGTCAGGATTTCTTCATGATACTCATGCATCTTAGTAAATGACATGGAAGGAAAAGAAGTAACTGATAGAAATTTCCATACATTTCTACTATTTTATCATACAATCTTTAAAATCCTTTCAGATATGTGCCACAATTTTCTGACAAAATAAATAACTATTAAATATTAACAGGCAATGCTTATTTTCTCCTGTCTCTTTTCTCTTTCCAGTAAGGAGATTCTTACTGAGAATTTTGCTTCTTGATCTTTCCATGACCTGCCATAATCATCTCAGTCTTCTCTTTTCAAAGCAATTCACTTCCATCAGTCACTGCATTAATGACCTGTTTCAAGCTCATCCCTGAAAACAGCCTTAACAGGTGCTCATTTGTTGGAGACACACATTGTAGTGTGGGGCCTGATCCAAGGTCTATGGCTGCGTAACCAAGGTCTTCTCAAGCTCTTCAAATGATTTTGATTGGGTCCCAGGCCTTCTTCCTCTCTAAAAGCCAGTGCAGCACCAATAAGTAGCTCCTGTTAATATAACCAGCACAGCTGTTACCATGCAGCAAGCAATGCCAGAGAGGGGACTGTGCTGGAGCAGCTCATTGAGGTCAGGAATGGAGGGGACCATCTGTGTGTGCACCTTTTCATGAGAAAATTAAGGATGAATCTACAGGCCATTACAAAGCTTTGGCTGTGGTCTTTGGACTTGCCTGGGAAGTCAGCACACAAAGAGCTTGTACAAACTCACCAAGCCAAACAGCACTGCAGAGTTTTCCTAAAAGTCCTTCCAGTTATTTATAATGCAGCAGCTTTATGTCACAGAGGATCTCCCTGTTTGTTGTCTTCTTTGGTGAGCAGAAGATCCTTGAGGGAAGCAGTCTCCCCAGGATCAATCGGTATTCCTCGGATTCTAAAATCCACCTTGGAAACAGGCAACCTTTTCTTACATGGCACAAGAATATTTAAGAGAGCTATTACATGTTCAGTGTTGACAGGCATTCCAGACTGATGTGAATACTCACCTGAAACATTCCTAGTATATAATAAAAAATAATGTTTTTCTAAAGACTAATATTGTCCTGGCCAGAAGTAGGGGATTCTGATTGTGAAAAGCTTTTCTTCTCCGATGGAAGAAGAAATCTTAATCTTCTCAGTTTCCTAAATATAATTTCATAAGAAAGATAAAGGAGGACTTTTTTGTGCAACAAATTTTTATCCATATACAACCTTTTTTCGGTTCATTAGCTGGCTAACTGAACATCAAGCAGCAGCCAGCCTCCCATATCCTGTATTATTCAGAATGGGATATACCAGAATTGAGAAATTCCTTTAAAAACACAGACAGAGAAATGGAAACTGGCAAGAAACTATGTCAAAGGAATTGTCTACTGGGGCTTCAGGCAGGGCTGGAGGCTATATGATGCACTGAAAAAACACAGCAAGCTGACTAACAAGGACGGGTCTTCAGAAGGACCCAGGGGGACTCAAGATTTTGGTACCCTAGAGAGAATGCTTAGTCATGGTAAATTTTTAGAGTATCCATGACAGAAAAAGAGAATAGGCTCGTTTTCTAGAAAAATTGTAAGAATTCTGCTCTCCTGTTCTTTCATCATTTTAATTTTTCAAGAGACTTTTAACACAAAGTATTACAAGCTAATACTTCAAGGTATGTGGGCAGTAGAGAGGGATAGACCAAGCTTTGGTACCTAAGTTTTGGTTGTGGTTTGAGTGGACTTAAGATTTCACACCTATGAAAAATAGAATTTTTAATTTACCTACTGAGGGAATCCATGCTCAGGAATTTAATAGTCTTAATTCCCCCAAGAGTTCCTTTAAAAATTTGTTTAAGTTGTTTTTGTTTCACTGTGATAAGTCATGGATCCTCTAGAAACAGTGATAGCACTTTCCCCTTTCTAGACCTGATCAAAGTCCTTCCTATGGCAGTTGCTCTGTTTGATCACAGAAAAGGTTTATGGCTACACTTTCAATGCTATTCCTCTTTTAAGACTCCATGAAGACAGTTTTTTTCTATCTAGTGACTATCCAGCAGGAGGATAGGGAAAGCAGAAAAAAATGCTGGGGTGGCATACAATGCCCTTTGCTGTTGCTGTTAAGATTCTCCAAGAAAAAAAAAAAAATCCAAGCAGTGTATTCCACATATTTTATGGTGCAGGCCAGCAGTGACTGGAGCTAAGCAAATTTTCAGTGGATTTTTCTTACTATGTGGTGGCAGGATTTTGGGGACAGCTCATTGCTCCTCTTCAGCACAGTGAAAATGTGCCTTCACAGCAAGATCTGTCCTTTGACACACAGTCCCTGGCAGACATTTCCAAGAGAAAATCCTCTGATTTTCTCACAAGATTTGTTTCACTGTAGAAATATGGTCATCAGAAAGATGGAAACCATGGAATATCATTCTCAGTAATGAAGCATGTGAGATAATGGAAAGTGTGAATGATGTGGTTTTTTTCTAGATATCAGTCTTGGCAAAGTCTACTCTTTTTTTTTTTAACACAGGAGGAATAGTAAGAAATAAAAATTGAAGTCTGCTGCCTGATTGGTGTTTTAGAAAGGCAGCAACAAGTGAATAAATTCAATACCAGGGATGTGCAAATTGAGTTCAGACTGGAGACAGGCATACACCAGTCCCCTATTAACTATGGTGATCCTCTGCCAGTGAGAGCACAGACTGGCACAAATCATAGAAGAATAAAAAGGGTCTATGAGTAGGTGTGCTATAAAGTCAAAGGCCTTTTCCTGGTTAAATACAGAACCAGAGTACAATTTGGCACAAACCCAAATTACGACATCTTAATTAGAGATCTGATTCTATTTCTCTGCATTTAGGAACTGTTCAAAGCTTTTTACCTGGCAGACAGGAGCTGCAGCACAGGAAAGCAGTCTGAGGCACATCAGGGTATGGAGCAGGGTAAAGAGTTACCAGTGCCAGGTCTGTGGTATTGTAATTTACATGGAAGCCAACTCCAGCCCTCTGCCATTTCTTTTCCCTCACGTTTCGTCCTAGCAGCCCTGGGGGGTCCTTGACTGCATTCAGTCCCTCTTTCCTGCCACCTGCCTGCAGGCTCCAGCTTCATCACAGCAGTGCCCTTGCTGTGGCACCCAGTACCTATAACTGCTCATTATACGTAAGAATATCTGGGAAGAAAAATACATCTTTTTTTTTCTTTTAAGTTCCATTGAAACAAACAGAATAAATCCTTTGCCAGAACTTCTTCTCAAAAAAGAAAAAAAGAGTAAAAAAAAGAATAAAAGAAATCAAGCACTTAAGGAGACATGGGTACAGTGAAGGTACTTGTCTTCATTGCTCCTAGAAATAGTTAAATTTGCAACAACCCACCTTCTGGAGCACTATGAATTAAAAAAGAGGAGGAGAATCCCCAGCCGATGTTGTCAGCAAGACAAATCTGCTTGTGCAATTGGAGACCTCAGTTATTTTTGCTAAAAAGAACTGCAGTATGTGCTCGATATAGATGTGGCTTGTGACACATGGAGCTGTGCAAAAAAGTCCTCCATTGCACATAGGTTCCAATATTTGTTTGAAATTGGCAGTGTTTCAGTTTCAGATGAAATCTCAGGCACTGAGGATAACCTCTAAAGCAGATTAAGATTTCCAGCAAGCTTCAATAATACCTAATGTAACTACTCTCAAGCTACACAGTAGAGAACCAGGATCCTGTGCACTGTACTTTACAAGATCTTATTTGCTCTGTAATACTCACTATAGGAAGATTTAAAATACAACCAATTCCTTTTTCTTACACTGCAGAACCTCTGCAAGAAATGCAGCAATCTCTTTTTCATGGAGGTGAAGTTGAATTTAAGGAAACAAAAAAATTATGACATTATCACCAAAGAGAGAGAACAACTTTGAACTGCAGAGGCTTCTTATATTCAGAATAGAAGGCAAAACCTCTTGTTCCTTCAACTTTTAATTGCTTACATGGAAATATGTAGTATAGTTGTTTATACATAACATTATACATCTACATTTTACATAAATAATGATTCAATGACATCCCTGAGGAAGTGGGCACTGCAGCAAGAGATCTCTGAGGCAAGAAAGAAGCAATTCAATGAAGCTCCTATTTAATTATCCTCTCTGCTGGAGTCCCTCATAAAACTCAGCCAAAGAAGTTCCTCCACCTTGAATGACTTTCTTCTACCAGCAGTATCAAAAATTGCCAATAGGCAGAAAAACATTTGTACGGGTAAGAGAGAAGTAAAATTTCATGGAGAAAGCCCCTGAACACTGTCATGAGTCAGAGTATTGAGAGCAACAAATGCATAAAATAAGAAATAAATAGGCAGTATCTAGAAGGATCTTGATTATTCAGAAAAACATGTGACTTTTGGTTTCTAAATGCTGCTTTTTCACTCTTTTTCTTATCCCATTTGGTTTTTACCTGAGCCTTGTTGAATGTAAGACAACTACATCCTATGAAAAGTGTGAGTTATTACAGGACCTTCTAGTTAGAAGCATTATTTCTGCTTTTAAGTCAGAGACAAAATTCTTTTTTTTTCTGATCCAGATGAGACTTCAGCAAAGAATTACTTATATATAGTCCAGAGACTTTTTTGGAAGAGAGAGATTATTTATAAGTGGGCCACTCTGGTTAGAATGGAGATCTTTCACCCGTAGAAAAATGCTTTCCTCTAGTAGCTGCCTGAAAAATAAATGTAGAGATGTCTTGCTCCTAAGACTTTTCCAGATACATTTTCATTTGCCAGCAGCAAGCACAAACACACTTTTGGGAAGGCACTGTTTCAAACCCTGATGTAAGTAACCTTGGTATACATAAAGGGTGTTTTGCTCTGTGGCATTACCATTTCTGTGCCCCACGGGGGTGCGAGGGGTAGGTGTAAAATCACCCAAGGACCTCCACTTTAGTCCCTCTGATTAGCTGTGTGTCAGAGACCTGCCAGAAACAAGCTGCAGTGAGGCTGTTCTCTGCAAGGACAGCAGGAGCTCGGCACCAGCCGTGTGATCCAGGAGACGTGATGAGCGCAGGAGCAGGAGCCAGAGCCCTGCAGCAATCGCTCCAGCTGCTGCTGTTCTCGTGGCACCAGGACTAAAGTCTGCATCTCTTTATGCAAGCACATGTGCCATAGCTCAACCTGCAGAGATATTTCCAGTCAAGGAGTATATTGGTGCTTTGTAATCCCAGCAGTGAAGGGAGAAATTAGATAGAGATTTGAAACTGGGTATTACACATTGAGGTGAGTGCTCTGAGAAGGATAAAAATCATGGGCACAAATGTGAGTTTTTCTTATGTGTGCCACAAATGAGTCTGGACAATACTCACGGAATGAATCCCTGGGGGACTTATCGAGAGTATCTGTCCCAATTCATAAGCATATGCATGGTATAAATTGTTGCTAATTCTTCCTCTGCTTCATATGCACCCTGAAGCAAAAATGCAGATACAAAAAACCATTGGGCATCTTCAAGTTTAAGTAGGAAATAAGATTTTTAGAGATGTCAAATGCACCTAAAATCACATTTCAATGTCTTGAGTTAGGCAAGCAAAGTACTGCACAGACATACATCTAAATAGTTAAAGTAGAGAAACCGCTCCTTTTAATACAACATATGCTTGATGAAGTTGCCAAAATGAGACCTTTTCAAATTCCTTTAAAATGTTGCCAATAGGAAGGACCAAGAGCCTCCGGAGCACAACCAGCATTAGTGCAAGCCCCACCAGGCTGACATTTGCTTCATTCTGGAGGGTCTGGTGGGAAAGTAAGGGACATGAACCCCCACAGCAAAAGAGGTGAGGATGTGAATGCACATGTCCTGCCATGACAGCTGTGTTCAGTTTCATCTGCAGAGGCAATGCCAAGCAGCTCACTCCTCACAAACAGCCACCCCGCTTCACTTTTAGCATATGGGGGAGCTGTGTGCTTCCCTTGGGCTTTCCCCAGCTTAGGGGCTGCAGCATTACCTGGATCTCCCTGAGGGACCCTCCCTGTAGTAAGTCTACATGAAGATGAAAAGATAAAGCACACAGCGTTTCATTATTTTCAACCATGCCACTGTTATCACACTGTCTCTTATGTTTTCTGATCCCTGAGTGAGATCCAGCAGCTTGGACTACATTTACTCCTTCCAGCTAACACAAACAGAATAATTTCTATGGTGCTCCTGTGTACTTGAGCTGATGCAAGTGGCTGAAAATCGAGGCCTAGGGCTCGAGCCCTGGTGTGATTCTTCCATGCCTCAGTAACCCCCAGCAGCCTCCCTGCATGGCCGCAGGTTGCAGGGCTGCCACATGTGTTCTGTTCTTCTCAATGGGCAATCCATCGACATTGCTGTCAAGCCACAGCTACAGCCTGGCCTAGCGAAAGGCCTGACGTGGTAGCCACAGCCATGTGCTTTATATTTATGAATGTGGAGCCTTAGTAAGGAAATGTGATTTTGTAAGATTAATGAAGTTTTCAAGCTCCCATGAGCTCCACACGAAGGATAAATCTTGCTGTTGAATCGCAGTAAAGTTTTAATTGACTAAATGGACTAATACATTCTATAGAAATGGCCAATAACTTTGGAACAAAGCACCACATGGAACAGGCTGGGGCGGGAGATAAGACTTTGCTGCCTATTCATTATATATCTTTTTGATCATTTCTAAACTAAATATAGTGCTATAATAGAGCTTGATTATCATTGTGCTTTCCATATTCTGTTTACATTAAAAATTTTACAAAGAAATCAATATAAAAGAATTTCAAATATAGTGCACTGGAAGAAAAAAACAAGTTTTGTTGGTGGAAATTATGTTCTTCCAGAAAAAGAAGTGCCTTTGCATGCTATGAATAGCAGTCTTTCAGTAAGTCATCTAACAGACTTTTATAGAATTATAATTTATGATTTATTAGTTTGACAAAGCAATATTAATATTTTATCCAGGAAAAGGTTATCCCAAGCTTAGAAATATAATATACTTTATTTTCCTCCATTCCCAGGAAAAGAAGTCTTGTATATATTATCAGTTGAAGAATGGCTCCTAAGTAGTGAGTTTTCAGAGTACGCTTCATTTCTTGGGATAATTAAACTCTTCTACCTTAAAACATATTTGTTAACTGTGCTTTCTCAGAGAAAATATTTATTATTACATCATTATTTGAAATAGCCTTTCAACTTGTATAATACAAGGATTTCACTACTAACCATAGGGAGTCTTCTTATAACCTTGTAGCAGTTTTATGAGAGATCAGTTTTGAAAGAGTATTTAAAATTTTTACTAAATTTCCACTTATGATAGTGGAGAAAAATAACCATAACACAACAAAAATTTGTTTAGCAATTCATACATCCCAAAAAATGTTACTTTTTACATAACAAGATGTTTATCATACATGATATGTATGTCAGAGCAGTTTTTACCAAGTATTGAAAAATGCCTTAGTTTCCTCTTATTAAAAAAAAAATCTTTAAGTAACCAAAATTCATTACTTGCATAATGTCATTAATTTAAAAAAAACAAAAAACCAAAAAAACCAAAAAAAACCACCAAACCAAATCACAAATAAAGTCAGCTAGATTTTTTTTTCATACATACATAGCTCTGATAAAACAGGTAAGGAAAACTATGCAGTGTTCAACAGAATACATTAAAATGGGTTGTCATTATCCTTATGTCCTGATAATGAAGTAAGTAGTGTTCAAGTCAGTCTCTCTACAGTTTGCACGAACCTGTTTATATTTTAGAAACAGCCTGTGAAAAGCTTGTTTGCAATTAAGACCACTGGTGGTGTGCACAGGACACAAACCCTTTTCAGAGGGAATATATGTCAGTCATAGACATATTTTCTTGTTCCTGTGGCTGTGAACAAAACTGAAGTATTCAACCTTACCTACTGTGCATACTCAAAAATATAGTGCCAGGCCCTGTGAGGGACCTTCCATAAGGAAGGACTAAAAATATATTTCAAAGACCTACACACATTTTCAGATTTTGCATTTTCCTTTTGGATTTTGACCTTTTAGAAGTCACAGTTTCACTGTACCTCTGAGAACAGAGAACATACTACAGCTACAAAGAGGGAGTTATACTCACATGACTTCAGGAGCTTTGGATTTTAGAACTATACCAAATATCTTTACTCTGCAGTGTAATTGGATTGATGGCAATGCCATGAGGACAGCAGAGAACATAAATAGGGATATAAATACAAGGAATGACCTGACTTCCTATTTAGTTCTTTTCTATTTTAAAGCTCTAATATATCAGATTACAGAGCTACTAGGCTCAGGTGGATCTTCATCCCCTGCCATGAACATATTTGTTTTCACCAACCCTCACTTCAGTTGTGTCCTTAAAATTTAAGGTTACATTGTTGTGGCACAATAAAAAAACCTTAATTATACTGTTTGAAATTTGAATTATTTGTTTCTTCATCCACTTGTACCTGAAACAAAGCAACTAAACCATCAAAACCAAAACCAAAAAATCACAAATGAGTAATAAAGACAGCTGTCTTCAATTTGCCCATTGCAGTGTGAAATTGAATAAATGCAGCTTTTTGAGAGGGAGCTGTGCTCTGTGAAAAAAACCCATTGTATTACTATATTAAATGCTCAGGAGTCACATAGAAAAGAGAGTCTGTCTTTTTCTCTTGTGATATCAAGGTGTCCATCATGTTTACAAGCACCAGTGGTGCAGAGCCACTTTCTGTAACTGAGGAATTGATGAAAATACCTGACAGCATTTAAGGTCCAGGGCATGATTTTCTTTTAAGTGCACCATGAACGTACCCAGTTTCTTTCATGGTTTGTCACCCATAAAGTTTTAGAAGGGAATAAGTTGTTGTTCCTTTAATGTAGCTACATACTGTGTAAGGCTTTTACCTCTGGAAATTTACCTGTTTTCTCTTGGCAGACTTTTCTCTCATGTCTGTAGGAATCAATTAACCCCCACAGATTTTACATCAGTGTTTGCAGGGTGGATGAGAAGAAGCAGTCAAGTGCTAGGTTTTATGTCCCTTGTGTGTCACTTGTCTTCTAATCTAGTTCAGACAAATTAACTGAGATTATTTAACTAGGATTTACTGATGCTGGATGAAGTAAAATATCTCCTCCACTTCTGCTTTTTTTTTTTTCTCTCAATTCATCATACCTTACTCTTTTTTTAGGTTTTTTGAGTGTCTGCTATAAATTCAGCAGAAATGAAACAAATTCAGTTCTTCAGTTGTTAACATGTCCTTCCCTGCTCAGACTACAGCTCAGGGTCAGGAAAGTTTCTCTAGGATATGAAAAAAAGCCTACATGGGTTAAAGTGAGATCACGAGATGGAAAATGGAGAGTGGAGACACTGCCTAGCTAAACCCTTGACCTCAGTTCCAGACTGACCTGATTTCAACACTTTGTTTACAGCTCAGGGTAGGAGAAACCAGCTAAATCCATGCATTTATGTCTTTGTATTCTTCAGTCAATGGGATGAAACACAGAGGCAGAAGACTTCATTCAAGCACTGCCTCTAGTCTTTGAATTTGAACTGAAAATCTAGGAAAATCACCAGTCCATGGATCAGACATTAGAGGAATGAAAAGCCATATTAACCTAATAAACTTCATTGTGGAGAAATGAGTAAGGACCTCCCCAAATCCAAATGTAGAGGAAATATTATGGCCCTCAGGATGTATTTATCTAGCGATAGCTAAATATCTTTTTTATGCTGTTGCTTACATCTATTTTGTACAATAATTTAATTCAGTCCTTTGTAGTCTAAACCAATTTCCTCCACCGCAGAATTTTATTATTTGCTGATTTTCTCTAGGTAGCTTAATTATTGGTATGAGGATAATGAAGTAAACCTGGAGCTGATATTTAAGTAGAGTGGAACTACTCAAGTGTAATCAGCATTTGAAATTTGCCTTTTAGTACTTTATAAAGACCTATAACGAAATGCCTCCTTCCCTCCTGCCTTGCCTATTAAAAGGCTGTCAGGAGTTGTACACTGCAATTAACACCAAGGGGCAATGTGCCTGCCAGGGGGTGGGCGGAGAGGAGGGGAAAGGGAAAGGGAGGCTTGCTGCTGGCTGGGCTCTTCTGGGTCTCCATTTGAATCATGCACTCATAGCATCTTCACTGAAATAGAAAAGCAAGAACACTGGGGTCTTAAAAGGTCTCCTGGTGTTTCTTTTTTACCTCAAGGAGACCATTATGAGTTACTGTTGATGTCCTCAAATGTTCTAGCAACGTTCATTATTTTCCATCTATTTAAATAATTTCCATAATTTCAATTATATCAGCCAGACTTCACTCTTAAAAGTTTTGTTTTTCTTGCTTGTTTTGCAAGTGGGCTTCAAACCAGAGCTGACTTCATTTCTAGTAGCAAAAAACTCCCTGTACCCTCTCACACATAGTCTGAGGAGATATCAAGCCCAGCAAGCAGGAATAGCCCAGGCACTGGCATGTTCTTGCTCTTGGCTGGATCAAGGAGGCAGCACAAGTCAGGAGGGACTAAGCCTCCCCAGTCTGAGCACATACAGGTTAGAGAGCAGAGGATTTAGGTCTGTGCATTTAGCTGTGCTTTCCTCTTACCAGCCGATTCAGAAAATGAGTCCTGACCTGCTTCCTTGACTGTGTAACGCAAAGGACTAAGTTGAAATTTGAGTGACAGCTTCTCTTCTGCAATTTCTGTTCTTTGTTGTTTGTATGGAGTAACTTAATCACCTTGGGCCCTCTAGATGACGTAAATTGGTGCTTCATTTCCATGTAAAATATAACTGTCAACTAAAGGTGTTGAAATATACTCATTCACAAAATGGGCCAAGAAACATTTAGGGTCCTTTGTGAGTTTCAATCTTTCTGGGGAGAAGGACAATCCCTGTAACCTTTGCCATATGGGGATATTCTGTGCATTGCTTAAAGCAGAGGAGGAGAAGAGTGCAGCCCTGCAACCACTGCCATCATTGTGAGGCTCAGGCAACCACAGATTTCAAGGGCAAGTTTCTGACTGCTGATGGCCCACTGTGTCTCCCCAGCTCAGGCCAGACTTCGGAGCTGAACTGCCTCAGAAGGAGATCAGAGTGTGTCCTCAGTCTTTATTACCAGGTAGTTAGGTGGTTTGACACTCAGTGGTAGTTGGTGCAATTTTAGTTCTTGCCTTTCCTTGGAAGGAGTAGCAAGTCTGCTCTTAGAAAGAAAGGTGATTAAAATGAAATGCTGTAGTGCTAATCATAGTGCATTTAACTCATTGCCACTGGGACTTTACGAGACAGGTACATGAGATGTTTCTGATGCTCATACTCACAGTAAAGGGACCATTAGCCCTGACTGTGCTGCTCAGCTGACTCCTGTAAAAACAAGGCCAAGCAGGATAATGTTGTCAGCACCAGATGAATCTTTGGTCTGTGAGCTGAATCTTCTTGAATTATTGTGCAATATACCTCTAGAATATAATCAGTATGCACCATAAATACCACAGACATAAAATCATACTTGGCTGAATCCTGTCATGGAATACCAGGCACAGAAAACGTGCAGAATTCAACTGATCCTTGTCCCCTGTGCCCCAAGAGTTAATTCTGCCTCTTGTCGTTCTTGTCCTGTTAACATTTATTTGCACCTAATAAGGCATGAAGTCATTACTTGTGGTGTATGTCCTAACATTTAATCCCATGGTGTCATGTTTTAATTGTACAAAAAGAGTATCTAAATGGTTCTAATTCCCTAAGGATTTGGTTATTCAGTAATAATCATAACCCTTGAAGCTCCCTTATTACTTTTATTGAAATAAAATCTGTCATGACTGAAAGACTACATAATTTTCAAATTGCATCAAAATGAATTTGATGGTTTAAAAGAACAGATTGCAAACTTAGTTCATACAAGACTGCCCGTAAGTAATACCTTATAGAGCACTTTCACATACCGAGTCCCCTAGCTATAGAAGGAGAACATTTCAAACACACAAGAAATGTGGCTGAGGGCACCACATCTTTATAGGCTCCCTGAGGGGTCCATGAGGCTCAGACCAGTAAGTATGGTTTGAGGCTCCAGCCTTTTTTATGTATATTACGTAGCATGTGATCAGATGGGAATGAAGCAGCATTTGCTGTCATCTGCGGGGCCTGAGCTGATTAAGTCACTCCACGCAAACCATGAAGAACAGAAACTTCAGAAGAGAAGCTGTCGCTCAAGTTTCAGCTCAGTCCTTTGAGCTATACCTCACTGGTAGCACAGACTAGAATTCAACCCCTACTTCCACAGAAACATAATAAAATCATAAAACAACAGAATAGTTTGGGTTGGAAGGGACCATAAAGATCATCTGGTCCCAAGCCCCCTGCTGTGGACAGGGACACCTTCCACTAGACCAGATTTCTCAAAGCTCCATCCAACCTGGCCTTAAACACTTCCAGGTATGGGGCATCCACAATTTCTCTGGGTAACCTGTCCCAGTGCCTCACCACCCTCACAGTAAGGGATTTATTCCTAATACCTAAACTTTACCTACCCCTTTCCTTCTGAAGCCATTCTCCCTTTTCCATCACTACATAACCTTGTAAAAAGTCTCTCTCCATCTTTCTTGTAGCCCTTTTTAGGTACTGGAAGAATTAGGTGTCCCTGAAGCCTTCTCCTCTCCATGCTGAACACTCCCAATTCTCTTAGCCATTCCTCATAGGACACTAAAGAGGCTGTAGCACTACTCTCCTTACTTCTCTTTGGACAAGTTAATCATTCTTGCATCTCTCACAGATTTCTCAGATACCCTCCAACTCAATAGAATTGTATGCTTAAAGACAAACATGCAATTTTAGCTGATTACTTCATTTATAAACCAATTTATATAACTGTCCTTAATCTGAAGTAAGTTCACCATGCCTTTGTATAAGGATCTATTATCATGATCCTCATACAACTTTCCTCTAAAGTATACATAAAATATATACTATATATATAAGAATATAATAATTTCTAAAGCTTGGAACTGATATGTCATATTACATATGCTCGAATTTTATAATGCTACTCCCTAGGTTATATATGCATGATAAATCAGCTGGAGGCAAATTTTTAAGTAGTTTTGCTTTCCTTCAAACCTACCCAAACCTTTTGGCCTCTCCCAAAGGTGAAAATAGTGAGCAATCCACTTTATTTCTGAAAATTGGTGCAGCTAGGAAAAGAAGGTAAGTAAAGGCTACTTATCAAATCTATAAAATGTAGATCACAGTATACCTACTAGACAGCAGTCCCTGGTTATGGAAAAAGATACTGAATTTAAAATATAAATCTCTGGAAATGAGAGAAGGTTGCTCTTAAAAATAGAATAACCTTCTTGGTTTAGCTATTTAATGAAATAATGAGCCTTATGATTTATATCTCACTCTGGTCACTTTTATAACTCTTCATTTTTATAAAGTAGTTACAGCTTTCACCATATACCAACTCAAAGAGCATACTTATGCTGATCATGTTGGGAAAAATCTTTCTGCAGATTTTCCTCAAGTGACTGTTGTGACATTTGGATCAAATGTGGGTTCAAAGCAAGCTGTGAAAGACATGAAGTAGTTTTCACTGCTTGACAAATCAATGCTGTCAAGAGCAAATCTTGACCTTTATGTAATTTTAATTAATTTAATAAAAAACATTAGCATGGCAAGTAATTTAGAGATGTATGGAAAAATCTTGGCTGTCTAAGTAGATTTTGTCAATTTTGACAAGGACCTATGATGGAAAGTGAGTAAAGAGTCTATCAAACTTGTCTAAAGCACCCCGAAGCACTTAAAGTCTTATCCTATTTGTTCTGTTTTATATACCAAAGCCATGCAAGGTGAGCTGCAACCTAAAGAATAACACCACGATTTACTTTCAGACTGCCTGAAGATTATTTAATATTTAGCAGACTACATATGCAGTCAAAGGTTAATGAATAGGGCTCTTTTGGGCTAGCAGCACATTAGTGTACGTTAGTGTACGTGTTAGTGTATTGGAGGAAGAATTTTTGGTGCTTGGGGGACTCATCTTCTATTTCTACTTGTACTGACTTGAAATCTAAGAAGAAAATTAAAGTGCCAAGCAACTCCCTTCAAGACATAGCTATCCAGAGAAATGAACTTGTAGAATAAATTTGCATAACCTCAAAGTGTTTTGAATAATATGCTAACTTTTCCGGTTTGCCTCCATGCATATAAGGCAGCATGACTCAGGAAGTGCACCAGTGAGATACCCTGGTCACATCACCTGATTAAGTGTTATGTTTCACCTTCTCATCGCCCACTGACCAAAGTGGCTCTTACCAGCTCTCAACTGGTAAAATCTTACAGCATGCTGACTGTCTGTCCCATAGTGTTAACAGTGATAGGATGAGGGACAGTGGGTTTAAAATGAAAATCGGGAGATTTAGGTTAGGTATCAGGAAGAAGTTTTTCATTGTGGCTGTGGTGAGGCACTGGGAGACATTGCCCAGATAAGGTATGGATGCCCCTCCCTGGAAGTGTTCAAGTCCAGGCTTTGATCAGCCTGATCTAGTGGAAGCGGTTCCTGCCCATGGCTGGGGGCTTGGAACTCGATGATCTTTAAGGCCCCTTCTTACCCAAATCACTCTGAGATTCTGTGATTAACAACACAGGTGTGATAGACCTGCTCTGTGATTTGGACACAAAAGGCATGAATATCGACTTAATGTATTACAACTGAACTTCCTGTGCTCTGAAGCTATATTTTTTCTGCTTAAAGAGAGCCTTTAATGTGGATAAGACTAAGTAGAATTCAGAATAGAAATGTTCTGTTCTGTGTTGGTGGTATGTATCATCTTTACAATGTGCATGATGCAGATGTCTGGAAGTATTGTCTGCAAAGAGCACAGAATTCAGCACAGAGCTGAATCAGAGAGAGAGCACCACTACCTACATATAGAGCAGTACACACTTAGGTTTGAGTTGGGAAAGTTAAAAATGTTTTAATGTTCTTACCTGCTGAAGGTTAACACAGGATTTTATAAAGAGTGGGATATTAGCTAGTGTTTGACAACTAATAATGCAAACCCCAGGCCAATGATCACAAATTTTACAATCACATTGCTTAAGAAGGAAGTGAAAACCTGAGAAGACGTGAAGTTCATTCTTGTGAAAAAAGCATGTCTGAGCACAAGATTATTCAGGAGTATATATAAATATAACATTATTAAATATAAAAATATTTAATAATTCCATATTAAATTTCCAATTCACTATGCTTAAATGTCAGGTGTTGATGTGCCCTTATGTAAAGAACAAGACAACTATTCTTTATAATGGGACCATTCAGTGAAGAAAATCAAGATGGAAGTCCAGGACACCTAGTTAGGTATGTATTCTGAGACCTGAGTTTCCCTCAGAAGCTTACAAGGAGATATTTTGCTGAGAAAAGTGTTGTTAATCACAATACTGGCTTGGGAGAGTTCTTTTTCTTATCGCACTGTGAAATCGCCGAATCCTCTTTGGTTGCGTACAGCAATGTAACAGTCTAATAAAAGCAAGGTTAGATCTTAGAGTGAGATTGCATATCTCCAGATCAAGAATTTCACAGTACTTGGAGAAATCTGATTGCATGTTATTTGGTCCTAGGCTCAGAGACACACGCCCCAACAGCTGCAGTGGCACTGCTCGTGGGAGCGAGCTGTGGCTTCACTCACTCACCTGGGAGCTCTCTGCTCCGCACATACAGAAGCAAAAACCATTCCTCAGTTTTGCATGCCTTTATCTTACATCTTCAGGCACTGGAAGAACCATCTGGATTGGGGATTTTTTAACGTTCTTTAGAGAGAGAAAGGAGTTTCTATGGAGAAACCTGCTCAAAGCAATCTTTTAAAGCTATTTAGAAAATGTAGTTTATATTAAACCCTCAAATTTTAAAATAGCAAGGGTTCATGGCTATTAAGAATTTTAAAGAAAAAAAATTTGCTTTCCCATGTTCCCTTGCACATCTCTCACCTGCATGGGCGTGCATGTGTACCTGTGCTCAGTTCAGAAACAAAATCCAGTGTAAGAAGTGGCAGCCTCAGAAAAGGCTAGAACATCTCTTGAAAGAAGTTTTTGAATCTGATGCAGCTGCCCTGAAAAGAAGAAAGCCAGCATGTAATTTTAAAAAAGGGGTTTACTTTACAGTTTCAGCCTTAAACTGAATTTCAGCATCATAATGGAAGAAAGGCACTGTCCTAATATATGACTCTACAGTTGTGATCCTCCCGCTGCCTGTGGAGTGACATCTGTAAGACTAACAAAACACATGAAAGAGTAATACCTATCAGAATACATTTTTCACTGAAGCTTCCTGACACAACCTAAATGCTAATACGAAGCAAGGACATAATTGACTCTTTAGGATGCATGTGAAAGACAGTATCAGATGCATTGGATAATATCCTGGCTCTGCTCGAGTCAATGAGAACTTCTCTGTTAAACTTCAGTGGGGCCAGGATTTCATCAATTATATTCATCAACAACACAGTTCAATGATTTCTTTCTGACTTATATCCTTTTTTATTAAAATTCATCAACTGTAATAAGAATTTACAGGTAACTTAGAAATATTGTAACATGATTTTTCAGTAATAAACTACTCTTATAAATATTATGAGTACTGCTACTTTAAAGCATGAAGGCATTTTAATTGGTTTGTATAAACTGGGTACACAGCACAGCTTCCAAGGAAGATGAGAAGAAAGAATGCAGAATGGTAATCCGCTATGTAATCACACACATGACATATTATATCTGGTTTTCTGGGAAGAGAAAGGCTGTCATAGACAGCTACGGGAGCTGAACACATTCTTTTCCCATCTCTGCAATTTTCTTGATTTTTAGAAAAATATGGTACAAATCAAGACAGTCAAAAATCTTAAAAATTCTCATGAATAAAATATTTGAAAAAAAACGCAAAACAGAATATTTGTTTAAACACCAATTCAGAATTCTTATAACTGACAAACTAGCTGAAACACTGAAATTAAAGAGCATGCTGATCTAAGCACACCATATTTCTCTAAATGTCAAACTTTAAAATGTCATATGTTTCCTTAAAATAAGGAAGATATTCAGAAAACTTCTCAAAATTGTTCTCTTTCAAAAATTACTCGATAAGAAAAAGAGATTAAAAACTTCACAGATATGTCTAAGGGGCTCCTCGGCAAGAGCACTTAAAAATGAAATTTAAAAATGAAATAAAAATTGGACACTTTCTCATATCATAACTTCATTGAAAAGCTGATGAAGCACACACCAGGTAAATGAGGTATGAAATAGTTAAGTGGAGAGCAGTGTGGATTGAGAACAGACTGAAGAGCCAGCCCAGTGGTTTGTGACCCTCAGTGTGACTTCCAGCTGGAGGCCAGTCTCCAGGGCTGGGCTCCAGGGGACAGTACAGGTGCTGATACTGATTAGCATCTTCATAAATGGCATGGAGCCTGTGGCAGAGTGCTCCACCAGCAGGTTTGCTGGTGGTACAAAACAGGAGCAGGGGCTGATACACTGCTTGGGTGTGCTGCCATCCACAGGCACCTCGATGAGCTGGAGAAACAGGCAGAGAATAACCTCAGGAAACTCAGCAGGGGAGGAACAACTGCAGGCACCAGCCTTCATGGGGGAAGGAATGCTGGCAGAGAAGGAGTGGGATATCCAGGTGAACAAAGAGCTGACTGTGAGCCAGCAATGGGCCTTTGCAGCAAAGATGGCCAAGTGCATCTTGGGCTGTGCTAGGAGCAGAGCTGCCAGCAAGTCAAAGGAGTGGGCAACTCTCCTCTGTCCACACTGGTGAGGCCACACCTGGCATGTGGGGCTTTGTAAAAGAAAATGGACTTGCTGGGGTGAAGCAGCTTTCATACAAGGAGAACCTCAGAGAGTTGGGTGCTCTTCAGCATGGAGACAAGAAAGCTCAGAGAGACCTTGTCCATGCATATAAACAACTGAAAGGGAGAGTAAAGAAAAAGGAGAGGGGTGGTTCTGAGTGCTGTCCAGTGGCAAAAAGCACAAATTGAAATACAGGAAATTCAGTCTGAAGATCACAAAACACTTTTTTATTGTAAGGGTTGTTGAAGAGGTTGTGCAGGGATGTTGTGGAGTATCTGTCCTAGGTGATATTCAAAACATGACTGGAAACATCTCTGAGCAACCTGCTCTTGCTGATCTTGCTTTTAGCCAGGGACTGGACCACAGGATTCCCAGTGGTGCCCTCGCTTCTCAGCTACTCTATGATGCTGTTCCATGGCTTGCTCTAAGAGCTTAAGCCCTATTCTTAAAAAACATAACTGTCCCATGAGTGAGGTCCAAATTCATCAGCTGCCCTGGGCAAGTTAACAGAAATAATTTGAGTTCACAGTGCCAGGACCATGTCAGTGACAGGCAGCTGTGTAAAAAGAAGACACATTTCCTGTGCATCTGAAACTTAGGTGTTTTTTCTTTCAACAACTTAATAGCAGAATGTTGTGACAAGCAAACAAACCTGCAAGGAACACCTGCAAACATCACCACTAATCAACATGTTCAGGGTTGGCTGCAACTAGAAAAACTACAAGCCAGAGGCAGCATCAAGTTCACCAGCTTAAAAAGAAAAGGTTTATTAAATGTTTTCTAAATCAGCCTCAAATAAGGAAGTACAGCCAAAGGATATTAATGAAAACTAGAATGGCCACTTATTTCTGTAGCAGAAACACCGTTTTCTTCCCATGCTTTTGTGAGGGGCTTATGAATTTGAGTGATAATGTTATGATTGGATTTCTGGTCATCAACATTTTTACCAGAAATCAAGATTTAAACTCAGTTCATTTGTCACAAGTATATCATATATATGTAAATATTCCCCTGGTATTACCTGATGTTTTAAGGAGGTATTATGTAGAAAACCATGTCAACAAGCAAACTATATAATTACACATCCATATTCTTGTCTCTTATATGACTTCATGGTCTGTATCTATGCTAAATGTTTACCTATTTTAAATATTTACAGTTTTTAAACATACAGTCTAAGGCATGGAGCTGTTCCTTTTTCCAAATTTCTACTTGGAAAATTGGACTAGTTTCTGAATAAACTTTTCAGCAAAATTGGTTTTCTCTCTGTAAGAGTATTTTTCAAGTTTGATTTTATGCAGAACAATACAAATCTCTGTAGTTCCATGCAGTTGTGTTTCCAAGAAACACAAAAGGAGCTTCAAGGGATTTGTCTGCACATATGCACCAGTCAAAATTCACTAAATAGAGCATTGCATGAGCTACAGTTAAACTTAAAAAACTCCTTGAAAACTTCATGACTACAAGGAGAAAAAAGTTCTGTACATAATTGCAAATCTGAACATTTTGTTACATTTCTGCAGGCACTTCGTAAACAAAGAAGGAAAAATAAAATATGTCTTCCTGAGCATTTGCAGTGAAAGCTCAGAACAACTGATATCTCTGTTTCTTTAATGTTATTCACTAAGAAAAGCAAATACCTAGAAAGCTGAACATACAGTAATTTTCTTTATAAAGAATGCTATTATGAATACCACAATTCTATACAGTATTAAGACTCTTGATAGTGTCAAGACTACCTGACTCTGGAGGTTTGTATTTTACAAGAGAACATAAGAAAAAGAACTTCAGTTGATGCCGTCCTGTCTGCGCAAACATCCTTTGACTGTCAAAAATTTCCAGAGCTACTTTTACCTCTACTGGGCATAAAGTGTGACCAGAAAGAGTAGTTCATATTTATATGCAATTTAGACCTGTGTACTTCATGATCTTGAACTACAAATGTTGGATTTACAGTAGAGAAATTGAAGTTACAATCAAAGAGCATGTTTTCATTTGAAGAAAAAAACCACAAAAAATTAGTTGATACAGCCTGAGGGAAATAAAAATCAAATGGAACTGAGCCTGTCCCAAAGTCAGAAGTACTTCAAAGAGGAGGGAGAGTACTAGAAGACTGAACATTTGTCGGGATATTTCTTGCTTCTGAAGCAGCACTCCCTGTGCTCCTTACACAGCCGTGGTAATGTTATGTTTAGGCCACTGCCTTGAAGAGACATCCAAATGTGTTTAACCTGGCACATTAAGAATGATTTAGCTACAGTTATGAAGTTAAACTAAGAACAACAGGATATTTTATAGATAATAACTTCTCAGTATAATTAGAATCATGCTATCAAGTGGTAAAACAGATTTTAAAAAACTGGGATGATTACTGCTCTGAATTTCAAAATAAATCATCACAATATGAGTTGTAAACTGTGACCTCATCCTCAACACCATTTAGCAGGGCACTGTTCCACTGACCAAAGTACCAAACTAAGCTATGAAAAGCCTTTAAAGGTCAACCTTCCTGTTGAACTAAGTAGGTCCAACCAACCTGATGGTACCCTTTAAAGGTTAAGCTTTAATTTATTTATTGCATTGCTCATGTATATTTTGTTTAAATATTTCTTTTCTTTCAAGGATTTCACACCCTCTTGAAATCTGCTTTTGATTAAACAAAATTAATACAAAAAGGCTTTACTGGAACTTCTATCTAGAAACAAACAAAGAAACCCCACACAAGGACAGAAGATATTTGTATTTGTGTCATGTACAAAGTTCTGTTTGCAGCTCTGTGGGAAAGCAGCCTCTGAGGAGTCACAACCTATTTATCCTATAGAACACAAAGATGCTCTGATGGCAAACTTCAAGCAAGCAAAGGAGTGTTGCATGTTGGTAGCAATTGACAGTGGCTGCCTGCAGCTGTGACACCCTCTTCAGTTTCACCAGGCATTTGAAGGGCACCTGTCCCAAGGGCTGTCTGTGGGAGAGGAAGGGGACCAGAATCAGCTTGTCTGAGCAGAGCCATAGCGACCTGCCCAGAGAGGGGAAGCACAGTAAGGCAGTGTGCTCACTTCCACTGAGCAGCCCAGCCCTCCTAGTGGCACCATGACCTGCATTTGAACCCCTCAGAAACAGCAGCATTTGTCTTCCTCTAAATCCTCCAAGGGATGAAACATAAGAAACATTTCACTTGTCAGGACTGTTTACTACTTGTTGAAGTAAATGTAAATCTGATGTTTCTCTAACAGGAGCTGACGGCTTTATTTTATAGTGACATAGCCATAGACTTCTTGGCATTTCTTATTACTATTTTGACACTAGAAGCTCTTTCCTGTGATTTAGTGTCAAAGCAGTAAGGTCATCTTGAGCTGTTTAAACACTTGCTAAATAGCAGACTTAAAAATAAGAGGCAATATAAGAAAGAAGTGTTCTGATATATCTCACCACAGGTACCCATGACTATTTCTCTCTAGCTACAGTATCTCTACAATAATATTTATTAAAGAAATATATTGCTAGTTATTCAGTGTGGATCCCTTAGTGAAACTGCATTTTATTAAGGAATAGTTGCTGCCACGCATGAATTTACAATTTGAATAGTTCAAACTTGTAAAATCAAAGAACATAAAACAACAGAAAAAACAGAGTAGCGATTACTGATGGTTCCTTGACCAGCCTCTATGATGGTTTAATTTCAAGGAAGTGACCCCCTCCTCTGACTTGAGTGGTTGCTCTTCTGACTCTAACAACTCCATATGGAAAGTTGCTGACAGGCCAGAAAAGATCAGAAGGCTTCCACAGCCCACAACAGTTCTGCTCCTGGAAAGATTGTCCTAGTTACCCTAGACAATAATCCTGCATCTGCTGGTTGAAGATTGACTTCTATTTAATAATTCTATTTGTTATTTTGACTGTCAGGGAACTAATTCAGTTTAGGTATATGGTCAATTAGCTACTAACATTTTAATTATAATAGCATTGTTAGTTGTCCTTAAGAAGTTATGCCCCTATGAAGAAAATTATGCTTTAGGAGATATTTCACCATCACATTTGCAAAGGAAAGAAAGAGGAAAAGAAAATCTATTGTGGACACTGCTTTGCCTAAAAGAAAGCAAATAAATATCCATAGGAACACACGTTAGCTTTCTGATTCTGCTAAACACTCCCTTCGATGTGCTTCCTAAAGGTTGAGACTAACTAGGGCACACTGGATCTCTGGAACAACCAAGAGTAACTTTGAAGTAGCTCTGGTCTGTATTTGGCTGTGGAAAGGTTTGTTTTAGTTCAGTCACAATGTGAAAGTTAACATATATCAAAGCTGTGACGCTGCTGTTAGAAGAACAAAAGTTTTCATAGACATTCATGTCCCAATTGATTTGAGATGTGGGGCTAATTTAAATGATTCAGAGTGTTAGAAGGACATCAGTCTTGGAGCTTCTTTGCTGCTGAGAGTTTACATAATTTTATTCTTAGTGGACTCTACAGTCTCTGCAGTATCTCGTTTACATCTGGCTTAACTCAAATGACTCTCACATTAACTGGAAAAGCAATGTAAGAAATCAATAACCGCCACAACTCTTTATCACCACCACAAACTTTTAATGTTTGCTCTCAAAACTTACTTTCTGTGTGCAGTTTTATGCATCACTTGATATGGATTTTACTTTAAATCTTGTAAGGTATACCACAAGGTCTTCAGCTGAAGTGCACATTTAAGGAATAATTACTGCATACAAATGAATTTTATGACATTGAGATGTTCCAGTCCCATATTTATGTGTGTGCATTCTTTGATATTGATATTCAACCTCTACATTCATCAACTAAGCTGTTTACTTCTACAGCAGCACATTTCTGTCACCTGCAGCTTCTAATCCTCTTCTTCTTCATCCCAGTTGGCAAGTGCTTTACCTGTCTGTCTCTGTGCACTTTTTTATGTTACTATTGTTGTGATAGTGCTAAGGGTTGTGGGCTTACAGAAAACAATTTCATTTGGCTACTACAGCTGTTGCATCAACTCGAGAAGGGAGCTCCTTCCAGGTGAGCCATTCTGGAGGAACAGCTGTACACTGGCTGCATGAGCAGCAACACAACACTGCTACTGCAGTTGTACGAACATGCAGTGTTCATTCTCGGTAAGTATTTCAGATTGTACTGTAAGGTATATGTTGCACACGTACAGAACCTTCTTTATGCTTAAAAAAAAATAAATAAATGAAATGGCCTCTGTGCTATTTGGAGATTTGGTGAGATGTGAACATGTTGCTTAGGTTTAGCAGAAATTCTCATATTTGCCAAATGAAGTGGAAAACTCTTAAGATCTGCAAGCTAATGAATGCTGCAATGCCCCAAATCATTGCATTCACACCAGAAGTCTGTGTACCAATAGGACTAAGATCCTGGTTTTTTTCTGTTTGAAAATGTCCTTGCCCTTTTCCACTGTTGTAGGCGTATTTTTCCAAAGTGCTTTCACTAACTTTTCAAGGATTACTATAATTTATGGCCATTAAAAGTTCTTAGGTGCAAAAGTTAAGTAGTAAAAAAAGAGCTTGCTAATGAGTGCTAGTAGTAACTTGGTATATTATGAATATCCTTCCTATGCTATCAAGATCTCTGCCCTGAATGTGGTGTGTCCTGGAGTGTCTCTGAAGGCATTTTCCATATGAACAGTATGCACAACATCAAGTCTTAACACATTTTAAACTGTTCACTGACGTAGAGGATAATCTTGTGTGATGCAAAGTCTCTGAAAGTCATATTGATGTTGGGCCATGAAGTATTGATATCTATCAAGAACTTCAATAAGAACATCAGAAAGATCATATCATGAGGCAAGGTTCACTTTATTTCCAAGGTATTTTATCAGTTTTCTTATCTTGCCTGATGATAGCTTGTTATTTTTAGAGAGAGATTGAGGATAACATTGGTTTTCATGATGACACAAGACTTGTAAGTCACCTTCTTTCTTCTGATAGGCAATGAATAATTACAAGAATAAAAGAAAACAATTTTTAGAAGGGTTACTTGCTGGGTGTTTTGTGACACAGTCTTGAAGAAATTACATATGAAGAAATATATCAGTATATGAGCTCAGATAATGTTTATCTTCACAATTGTTTTTGTCACAAAATCATTATATAATGTGATGTGTCTGCATATCTGATTGTCGGAGTCCAGGGAAGCCTGAGAGCTTCTCCTGCTCCTCTCGTGGTTTCTTTATATCCCCAGAGCTCCTCAAAAGTGTCCTAGCCAGCAACCTAGGCTTTTGGAGAAGCTCTCTCCACTTTTGGGAGAACCTGAATGCACCAGAGAGGTGAAGAGATTTTTGTTTGGTGTACCACAGAGAGTTTAGTTGTAGTTTTAGGATCTTGCTCTATGTATTACATAGGGACAAGATGGAGATTTTTAGGTGTGGTTTTTCCTTCTTTCTTCTTCTCCTCTCTCCTCATTCTCTTCCTCTCTTCTCTGACACCAGTTCCTCTGGTGTGTTGGTTGGTGGAAAAAAGTTAGCATTGAAAAGACATATCAATAAGATGAGGGTTTACTGGTGTTGAAAAGAAAATAAGATACGTATTGTTTCTTGAATGGTTGTTAGTAAGATATAAAAGTAGCTGCTGATCTGCAGCCATTGCCCTTTTTGCCCTGGTGTTCTCAGGGGATGCTGTCTCTCCCTCCGAGGTTTTGATAAGACAAATAAAAACAACTCTGAAACAGCAGAAGATCTCTTGCTGCATTTTTTCCAACATGACAAACCAAAGGAAGAAAAGCCACAGGCCAGAGGACAGGGGACCCAGACCTTTGACATCTGATGATCTTCAGGTTTTCTGAAAACATGCAAAGATCACTCATTAGGACTTCTTAAAGAAGCCACAGAATGTTTTCTAAACATATTCTTGTATTTTCCTGTCATATAATTAGCAGGCACACATGTCCAGAGAACAACTTCTGGACCATTGCAGTGTGGACCTGAAGCAGGTGCTAACCAGATTTAATTTTCTCATCCCAATCCCATTACTTTTTTCCCCAAAACTGTGTCTCCATTGAGTCACTTTCATTATCTGAATCTTGCACAGAGAAGGCTTATTAGCTACACCAGATCACACCAGGCTTCTTCTTCCTCTCTCTGCACTCTTCCACACCTTTCCTGCTGTCTGATTATCCAGCTGTGGGCCATGTGTATAGAGCTATAAATATTGTTGTAGATTTGTTAGTAGAAACCTATCATATGCTTATTTTAATTTTAGAAGGAATGAGGAACACATTAATTACAATAAAAGTCTTCAGCATAATGAAGAAGTTCCTTCTCACAGGTTTTCTTTATATTTTTTCTCACTTCATTTTTTTGTTATTAATTCATGGCAATATTATGGATGTTGATGCATGCAGAAAAATTTGAGGACATATTTCATTCTATATAAGTTTGTTCCTCTATAAGTTTTCCTAAATATACTTACTCCTACAGATGACAGTCAGTACTATTCATGTCAAAACTTACTCTTTATATTTCAAAATTCAGCACCCTTTTGTTACAGGATAGTGGTATTTTTACTAAGCTTGTCTCTTTCTCATTGTGACATTTTGTTTAAATAAGAAAATCTGTATAAAGTGACTTTGTGCCTATGGGTGGATTTATTTGAAGTGTAAAATGTCAAACTGGCAACAGCAATAATCCTGTAAATTAGGTATGTCAAATAATGTACATGTAGACTTGTGATTCATCTAAGAGTGGAAGAATTTCTATTTCAGGAAACCTGAGTCATGAGTTCCCATTTCTTAATTGGTACTCTTGACAAAAGTGAGGAACATACCAATATAAAAAATTTATAACTCAGAAAATATTGAGTCTAGAGTAAAACTAACACCATCTCCCAGTTCAGCAATTCCCAGAAAGAAAAAACATGTCTCCATACATGGAACAGAGTTCATCATTGAGCAGTAATTTTCTAATTAGCAACTGCTACTAAATGATATCCAGGAGGTTGCCTAGAGTGGTGCAAAAATGCATTGACATGCTGTTACATTAAATGTTCTGTAAGATGGATTGTGCTGCATGAGCCAGTCTAGGACAGTCACAGCCTCTGAGATGATCTCATCCCACTCCCTCACCTCTGAGACCTGGTGCATTCTCACCTGAATATAGCTGGGGAGACCATGGAGCCAGAAGGAAAACTGGGTGGAGCATGTATGGAGAAAACACACGTCACCACATGGCTGTGGCTGCTAAGGCTGAAAAAATCACCTTGTCACCAAAGCTGGTCCTTTATCCCTAACCTTTCCTGACCCCTTTGCTGGGTGGTGCAAAGGGCTGCCCCTCAGGTTCTCCAAGTTCACTGCTGAGATAGGCACTTTCTATTTTTATTTATTTTTTTTTTTTTTTAAATCAAATATCAATTTGAGCTACCTGAGCTTGGTTTGAAGAAACTAAGTTACAGAGTGCTTACCTAAGCAGTTTCCCAGAAAATCTGAAGGGCAGTAAGGAGTATTAGTAAGTACTGAGGAGCATGATCTTTTCTAATTCTATTATTTCAGCTAGAACATTTCAAAATTAGAATTTTCTCTATGAAAGGAGAAGAAATTTTGTCTAAGTAATGAATTTAATTGCAGCTATTTGCTCTAAGTACAGTGCCAACAATTTTCCATCCTCAGTGAAGATTTAGCATCTTCCTGCAATGCTAAAATGGACTAGGGCTGGGCACAGTTCAGTTCCTACAGTAGCTTTGTCACTTCTTACTCTTGAGTCTTCTCCTTGCAGTAACAGTGTCAACATGCCTTTATACACCTATCATGCACTCTACTATTTGCATGTGTAGTATCTACAGTACTATTGTATTGTGCTGCTGTATTACTGTAATATGGATTTACTGTTACATTGTGCTATCCAGCACATTTTGCAGTGCTTTACCTGCCACTTTCTGCACTGAAGTGAGATATTCAGCAGTAACTACTCCCTCTTGCAGAGAAAGAAATAGCTTTGTTGGATTTATAGGTCACAATTAAATTTAAAATAATACTTTCCAAAAAGGAAGAAGGAAAAAGGTAACTAATTTAAATTATTACTTACTATGTGCATGCCATGTTAATCCTGTGGTATACACAGCAAATAGGAGTTTTGTCTTCTTTTCAAATTCTTCTGTTTCCTGGGGAATAGCACTGTTCTCAGGCAACACTAAGCAGCCATTGCACAGTGCTTCTCTATGAACTTTCTCATAGACTCATATCATTTTCATTCTGTGCATTTGGGGAGGTAGGCTAATTATAGTAGATGTATACACCTAAATTAATTGGGAATTAGCCACAACCAGCTACACTGGTACCACCTGGTAACATCACATGGTAACATCACTTCATAAAGATTCAAATAAGCTGTGGAGGACTGAATACTGGCCATACAATAGGTCTGTAGCCTTAAAATAGCTTAGTGATCCTTTAGAGGATGGAACAAAGAAGATCAGCCCCCAAAACACCAGCACTAAAAAATCCACAACTGAACCTAAATATTCAATTAAGTGACAGAAGTTTGAAGTTCAAACACCCTAAAAGAATATTTCTGGACAGGAGAGCAGAAAGAGTTTTAAGACATTCCCAGTCACCAGCACCAACACAGGGACATGCAGGCAGCAAAAGCATCCACCAAAGGAATCTACATACAGCTACTGCACCTCGCTGCTTGATGGGCACAATGCAAATATTTTTCTAAAACCTCCATGTCTGCAAACCTCCCAGGTAAGGCTTACAGTTAAAGGAAGCTGTCCAAATGTGTGTTTTTCCACTTACCTAGTAATTAATTAATTGCTTTGCACAGGCTTGTTTCTGCTTATTTTCAATGTCAAGGTAAGTTTTACAAGCTCTGTTAAAAATGAAATATTGTCAACAACAGAACTAGAGACTAAGTATATCTTTAACTGGCCCTCTTTCTTATGTGTTAAGAAGTTGAAACATTATTCATAGTTGGCTATTAGCCACGCTGCATTCATATACCACTCTGAATTTGTTTTTCAAACATTCCTCAGTGTTAAATGGTATAAAGTACATCACATTGTTTGTGAAGAAATCTCACCTTTATGATCCCTTTCATTTCTGCCTAATTGTCTAAGATAAGAATAGCTTGCTGTGCCTGAGGGGGAAATTTTCCATTACTGCTGAAAAGATAAATGGTAGAAAGCAAAATGAACTTGGCTCATTACAACCTCCTGAAAAAAAGGCAAATTGGTCTTCAGAAATGATATAATAGAGCTGACACTTTTAATAGTCTGGAGTTCAAATGTGGCATTTTATGTATTTTTTCCATAAAGTATAATACAAACAATTACAGATGCTGGCAATAATGAATGGTACTTAGTTTCTTTTACTAGCTTTATTCTGTAAGTTCCAGGGGGAAGAAAATGGTTTTACCAACAACCATTTTAATGAGAAGAGAAAGGTTAGTTTTAAAGAAACATAACATATATTTCAGAGTGTTTCTAGTGTTAAGCTCTATAATAATTGCACTAATGCATTTTGATCTACTGTGAAAGTGCATAAAATGCTTAGTGTAGTGAAAGCCAGACATCTTAGTTGATATTTTAAATATCTCATGAGCTTTGCAAGACAGGTCTGAAAAAAGATTTCTTTCTTTGTAGAGAACATAGTTCATACAAATTATGAGGCTTTGAACTTGGGATTCATTTAGATCAGTAACTTCTAAATATATTTTTGTTGTGCTGTGTATCATTAGTGCTTAACAGGTAGACGTTGATAGGCTGGAGGACTGATTAGTATCATACAATTTCATCTGGCAATGGAAACATTTGAGTATCCATACAGCAGAGCTATGGATCATTTAATTGAGGTAAAGGATGTGGTTAATCTCAAATATCCATACTGAAAAAAGAGGGTAAGCTTATCTTTTTATTTCAGAGTTAAGCTTTTTGTTTATGTATCACATAAATTTACCTTGGTATATTGTTCCAGACTAATGGAAAGGATCTTGCAAATCTATTGAATATATATATATAGAATATATATAAATATATATATATTAAAAATACATTCAAAGACATGTATATTGCTGTCAATCAGGAGCTCTCCTAACTATTAACATTAAAAAATCTTGACTTCAGCAGGATTTAAAGTCTGGGTTAGGCAGGTTTTTAAAGCAATGATGAACAGAGGACTTGACTTGAGGGCATAGGATTAAGATGATTTTTCTGACAGTTATATTCCATTTGCTGGCAGGTCTGCACCTGACAGTCATTTTTTATCAACTTCACTTTCCAAAAACAAACAAAGAAAAACATCTGGAAGGTGTTGTTTGCATGCTATGCTTGTGCATACAGCAAAACTTTTTGTTTTTTCGATGGAGATCAGGTTCACAGATCGACATTTGCCATGAACATTTTGATTGTACTGATTAGTACATATTGTGGGAAATACCTGCATTTGTATGTTGCCTGAGGAGAGCTGAATACATTATAGGTACTACCTAGGCAGAATGCAGTAGAATGAAAACAATAATAATAATTCACTGATATTCAATTATTGCCTAACACAACATTACACCCATTTTTATGGATACTTATAACTAGAGCAACACAAGCTCATTAGCAACGGGAGAATTATTTGAAATTATTTTATCAAAATGATTAATGCTACTTTTCCAATCTTACTGAGGTCAAATGTGTGCGTTCATTCATGTGAATAAAAAAATAGCTAAGTTCTGTACAAATAAACTTGTTATGTCACCTTGCTTATTCAATTCTCCCTCTTCCCCACAAGCAACCTCTGTGCTGTAGGAGGAACAAGGTCATACCCACTGAGTCTTAAAAACACAACTTGCAATCCTTCTATGTACCTAGCTCTAATGGGAAGTGGAAGGAAGTCCTGGAGACTGTGGAGTCTGTTTCTGCTTTCAAGTCGCGCTAGATTGCCAAACAAAGCATCCCTGGAGGTAGTCCCCAGCTCCAAAGATGGCAGGTTTCCTTTTATTTTTTTCCTCTACTCCACATTTCTACCCTTTGACCTCTGCCTTTTCTTTCTTTCTTTCTTTCTTTCTTTCTTTCTTTCTTTCTTTNTTCTCTCTCTCTTTCTTTCTCTCTCTCTTTCTTTCTCTCTTTCTTTCTCTCTCTCTCTCTTTCTCTCTTTCTCTTTCTTTCTTCCATTTTTCATTTTTTTCTGCCTCAGAATTCCACTATTTTTCTAGTTTGAGTTTGTACTCTCTTCAGCAGCAGAGGTTCAGTTATTTATCAAACTTCTTCCGCAGCCCCCGACTGATGCAGCAACCTAACTGCTCAGTAAGTAACTCTAGATATCATCCAGCACATTGATATATGCTTGTAAAAATGTGGAGGGTTTATTTCAATAACCACATTTCTTGCACTTGCTTGTCATATCTAACTGACATAGATTTTCCCCCCACTGTTACCAGATTTCTGGAGCTCCAAAAGAGTATGTTTCTTCTAAGTCAGAAGTCAGATGCTCAGTATTTGTGTGTAAGATAAGTGTCCCCACTGCAGTGAGATGTGTGACTGCAGCGAGCTTACATGTCCCAAAGTCATCTTTGAGAGAACCTCTCTGAACACAAGTGGTTCTCCCTCTCTAATTCACCTTTAAGCTGAATAATATGGCATTGTTAGCACTATACTNAATTCCACTATTTTTCTAGTTTGAGTTTGTACTCTCTTCAGCAGCAGAGGTTCAGTTGTTTATCAAACTTCTTCCGCAGCCCCCGACTGATGCAGCAACCTAACTGCTCAGTAAGTAACTCTAGATATCATCCAGCACATTGATATATGCTTGTAAAAATGTGGAGGGTTTATTTCAATAACCACATTTCTTGCACTTGCTTGTCATATCTAACTGACATAGATTTTCCCCACACTGTTACCAGATTTCTGGAGCCCCAAAAGAGAATGTTTCTTCTAAGTCAGAAGTCAGATGCTCAGTATTTGTGTGTAAGATAAGTGTCCCCACTGCAGTGAGATGTGTGACTGCAGTGAGCTTACATGTCCCCAAGTCATCTTTGAGAGAACCTCTCTGAATGCAAGTGGCTGTGCTGCAGGACAGTTCTCCCTCTGTAATTCACCTTTAAGCTGAATAATATGGCATTGTTAGCACTGTACTATACCTAAGCCCTAAACTCTCCAGAGCAGCAGTGTAATTAGTGTAGGATTAATCCTGTGCTAATGTTGTCCCACACATGACTAATCCAGCCAGTTAAATCCAGTTTGCAGTTCAAAGTTTGCTCCTTACAGCCAGAGGAGTTCAGAGCATCTCAACGTTTCCATCCACACCTGCCCTAAATGCTTCCTCGGTGTCACTGGCAGGTTTTTCGTGCTCCATGTTGAGCTCTATACTGCCAGCAGCTGCACAGGTACCAGCCTGAACTTGCTGACAGCTACCCAGGGTACAGCTGCAAGGTGGCAGTCACACCTTTGGGTTTCAGTGTCAGCACACCCTATGCTGACAGCACTGAGAGAGGAGGTGACATGAGGCAGAGGCCAAGAGTATTATCCCCTTCAAACCAGCTTTTACAGTGAGAGAAACTGGCCTAAAATAGAGTTTGTTTTCAAGGTGAGAGGTATGCAAAATGAACTTTTATGCTGATTCTACAATTCCTCCAGTCTTCCTTAAGGCACAGATTTCTGTTCAAATGGTTTAGTGATACTATCCATCAGAGGGTCCAGGCTTTGCAGTATGTTTCACAGTAGTCCCTAGGTTGGACTCAGGAACAATATATCATTTTAGTATTGCTTTATAGGCTGTTGTCAGCTGTATATTTATCATATTTATTTATTTATTGGGAAAGAATGTGTGAAATTTCTAATAATCAATATTGTATTGAATGTAGCCAATAGAAACTAAAATAAAGAGGCATATCTGTAGCAGAATTTTTGAAGGACCGTGAGCTTGATTGTTTGATAGATGAGTTTTGAATTATTCTAGTTAGGCCTCAGATTTTGGGCCTGTGTTGAAGTATCAAGACTTGTGGCGTAGTAAGAATTTTTGTTAAAGTGTGTTTGGTTTTAGATAACATAGTTATATTGTAATCATAGTAACCGTTTTAAGACTGAATTGTTTTGAATTCTTTTTCACTTTGTGTACCAATTAAAAAACACCTAAATTTGTAAACTATTTGACCTCTATATAACCCGATATTTTGAGATAATAAAACGGACAACTCATGATAAACCAAATTAGTTGACATCGTCTGTTGCTCTATTCTCAGCCTCCGCATTTAGAGGCCCTGGCATTTCATCTTTACATATCAGTGAAAGGAATATCATAGAAGCAGTCATCAAGAAGTGCTAAAATTAGCTGTCAATCTTACCACATACGTTTTATCCGGTAAACTTTAAGTTAAGTGACAAAATTAGAAATTGCTCACACAAACACTGATATGCCTAAGGATGGAAGTGTTAACAGCCCTCAGGGCAGAGAAACTGTCCACCCTTTCCACAGCCTTCAGGATCAACGATCTGCACGACAGACTTCATTTTTCTTTTTGAAGTTTAAATCCTTAGCAGTACAATGTATTGTAGTCACCACTGTGCAGATATATCGGAGCCAGGTTTAAAATATGCTGTTAAGGACCTGTAGTAAATCAGCTGTAGCAGAGAGCAGAATCAACTGGACCTGTGTGGGCACTCTAAGTCTATAGGAGAAGCAAAATAAATTAGCAAGAAACCTGGTCCATACTGGTGTCACACAATGTATCCACAACAGGGCACTGCTGATACTGAACCTTTGCTACACTAAAAGTAGTTTAGGTGTGCTGGTGTAGAAACACCTTCATAAAGAGTCAAAAAATGTATATCTCCCACAATTAGTGAACAGGGTCCTGATTTGAAAAAACAACAAAAAAAAAAACATGAAAAAAATAATAATCAAGCAAGTGAGAACCCTGCCAAAAGGAAGCACAGGATAAGATATGAAATACTGCATGGAGTCAGATCTACCTCGCTGTAAAGCTATAGAGCATCAAGTACACCAGAACATCTAGCTAAATTACAATGGGTGCCAGGCCAAAGCTCTTTCCTACTCTGATACAATAGGAATGGGTAAGGTGAAGAAAAACACTGAGTTGCCCTGCAGAAACCTCCTTTTCTAATTAAATTGGGGTAAGTTTAGAATTTCCTCATATAGCAAATTCCAGAGTCTTCCTAGGAAGTTGCTTCATTACATGATCAAATTAAATTTTAGAAAAAATAGGATTATAATTTAAGATGTAAGAAATGTGTTTCTGTCTAGTTTGAATAATTAGAAGAAATTTTTTCTAGAAAAGTAACTTAGCTTTTGCCTGTGCTCATAGCTGTGAACAAGGGTACCACTGATCTCCCAGAGACACACACCAGCAACTTTACAATCTTCTGCTCCTTCACCTCTTTGTCTTTTGGGTCAGTATCTTGTAGAGGAGACTGGACATGTGTCTGTTTACATGGTGGAAACAGGATGGAGCAAATCCACACTCAGAAGAGTAATTTCTTCTGGGGAAACAGCTCTTCACAGCTCAAAACTTAGCTTTCTGTGTAAAATAGCCAATATTACTTCTTAAAAACCAAATCTGAATCCGTCCCTTTTATTACTAAACAGATGAAAAATACCATAGTTGTTTTCATACTGTTATTGCATATGGTAAATAACTGTTAAGGTAGCCCTACAAATACAATAAATCTGTAAATTGTTTCCCTTACCACATATAGGTGAAAAAACCTTGAAAGAAAAGCTAAATAAGAATTGTGATCCTTAATGAATAAATGCTTCATTCTAAACACGCTATTCCAGAAAGCCCTTTTTATTTTAACATTCTAAAGTTCTTGTCTCTGCATTTCCCTGTCCTTAAGAGCAAGGTGCATCCATCTAACACTGTTTTGTAAGGAAGGATCCTTCTCTGCCAATATTAATAAGAAAATCTAATTTCTCTTTCTTCCCATTAGAGTAAACTATTCTGAAATTTGAGTTTTGAGGTAATCGCAAATGGAATGCTCCTTTGCAAATCAGATTTCTTCTCTTGCAAAATCCCTCCATGATGTGTTCTGACGATGAAAGATGAAGGTATCTAATAAATCTGTCTGATATTCTTTGTCTTGCAAAACAATAAATTCCCTGAATTTTAGTTTTGTTTCAAATAGCCTGAAACCTTCACAATATAGTTTTGTTTTGTACGGCCAACTGGGGGAGAAACTCTGAATTCACACAAGGGGCTATTCTCTGTTCTCAGATGCAGAGATCACTGTTGGAAGTACTTGTAGATGCTCAGTGTAGAGTTTCCTGAGGAGAAGAAAAATGTGTGCCCAGTTCTGTATCCTGAAGCCCAGCATTTCAACATTCGTTTTCCAGTCATGTACCTAAACTTCATGCTGTAAAGCACTTGGGATCCTTTCAAGCATTTGGACATCTTTGCTCCACTTTGCATAAAACATAAGCCATTGTCAGTAAAGAAGTGAGGTTGAAGAGCTTTGTGGTTGGAAGAGTCACCAAAGGTGGATGAGAACTTCCTGCCTGGCTGCCTCTGCTGAACAGCCTGACCTGCAGCAACACACTGTCAGGGTGCTTCTGGTAACAAACACATAACTACTTCTTCTAAATGGAACATTTGCACCAGCACTGTTCAATTCCAGGATATTTAGCTTGGAAAAAGCATATGACTCTTTTCTCTTGGCAGGGAGTACCCCTCAGGGAAGGGAGGGAACAAAATAACATATTCTGATTTTCTTGAGTGAGTGTTCTCATGGTTCAGCACTAAGATTAACAATATTAGTTAACAATATTTGCAGGGAAACATCTCTTGGAGTTTTTTACTTGTCCCATCATTTTATTTGACTCTACGTTCTGAAGAAGGAACAGTTCTGCCATGTTGAACTCCATGACTTTTCTTGTTGTGGTGTAAAGCAAGTCAACATATTTTAAAAGCATTTTCATTTAGACTGATTTAGGCCATTAAACTACAGAATTAATTATTCACACTGCCCTATTAAACAGATAGGCAGATTTAAACAACTAAATTACCTGGTCTTTATTATTTGTCAAATAGTAAAATTTTAAAAGTATTTTGTTCCACCATCTGTTCTTTTCCTTTTATGTATGTGCTTTCTTGGTATCTTCCAATTTCCTTTCACCTACTTCTCCAATCACACCTATTCATACACTTTTTGTTGTACTTCTTAATACAACAGTAGCATATTAACATATTTCTACATTGTATTTCACTTAAGTTCAGTCCTGTCCCAGAATTAGTTTTGCTCTTCTCCTTGATTTAACAGAAATTGCTAATTCTGACTTTATTCATAAGTGTCACAATGGTGCTGTTCTTTGGTATGGTAAATGTGAGTAAAACTGTGCAGAATCAGGTTCTATGCAAGGACAATTCCTGCAAAGCTAAAGCTGTAGCTAACATGATATATTTCAGGAGAGTGGAATAGGAATCAAGAATCTGATTAGCATACAAATAGGTGGTAGTGACACTGACCGAGGTGAAAAGCTGGTTCCACGAAGAAAATACTAAAATTATTTACTATTTGCCCATATGGAATCTTCTCAGGGAGGTGAGGAGTTTCTTTGATTTTTTTTTTTAAACATAGGTATGAAACAGGTTTACTGCTACTCTTCAGACACTGCTGCATCCTGCATATCCTTTGACATTACAAAACAGTTTTAAAGTACCAAAGATAAAAAAAACCCCAAGGTGGACACATATGCAGGAGACAGCCAGATGTCACCCATGTTTCTTTTTTATTTCTCCACAGCTCTAGTTCTTGTTAATGTGTTTACTGTGTACATACCATATTGACATGTTTTGATTAATCATCAAAAAGAGGACTGGATCTTACGCTACAAATTCCCTGAGATGAAATTTCAACTGGTTAACAGTCAGTAGATATTTGGTTGAAAGAACGTTTCCAAGAGAAACAACAGTATGAGATTTCCATGCAGAAGTCCTTCAGTCTCCCTTTTGTGCCTCAGAGAGATAGGAATATCCTATCCATGCATTAGTTAGCACTTTTTTTTTTTCTTTCTTCTGTTTTTCCTTTTTCCATTTTTTCTCCTCCCGCAATATAGACTGAGTTGAAACTGTAGCTCTGTTTAGAACACTTGGGTCTTAGCATCTCCCTGATGCACTTGACTGCACTCCAACCACAGCTCTTCATGCCCTGATTTTCCTTCTAAGTTAAGATATGATTTCATAACGGTGAAATTACTCTTTTTAGGCACACCATGTATTACCTCATACTATGCAGAATCAACCTCAACTAGCCATTTCAGCACCTTTGCATTTCCAGGGAAGTGCAGAGGGACCATATTGTTAATGACTGGAGTCCATTAGTAACTTGGGAAAGCATCAGAAAGGAAGTCCTGTTGCACAACACAGAAAGGATGGGTCACATTTTAAAGACCAGGAATAGCAAAGCAAATTTATTTACAGATTCTATCTCAAGTGATTCTGTATCCAGGTAAGTTCTTAAATCTGTATATTTACCCTGGTTAAAATATTTATGTAACCCCTTGGTCAGTTCAAAATCCTGTACGAGGAATCGAAAGCAAAAAGGAAGAGCAACTATCCTTATTCCTTGGAGAGCCCTCTAACTTGATTTTCCTACAGTGCCATAATAGCAGTATGCACTTCTGCATGTTTTCTTAGCAAACCTTGAGACTACCACAAAATGAATAAAGAGGCAATATTCTAACAGAAATGTGACCTCCAGAAAGGGCTTTCTATCACCTGGGACCTTTTTTTCCTCATCAATACAATGAGATATTTGTGTTGGGAAACTATAGCTGTTTCTTTGGTTTTCAAGTTCCCCTCATTAATATCCATAGGAAAGTCTCAGCTTCTTTCAGTGGGTGTTGACATTTCTATTTCCAGAGGCAATAACTCTGTGATCTGCTCAGGCACACATGGACCTGAATTCTGCATTCAGTGCGATTTGGGTGAAAGCTGTAGCTGTGTTCAGACTAAATAACTGAGTGACATGTAAATATTTTCTATGCAATTCACCCTTGAATGATCTCCTGATCACCCCTCTGAAGACAGAATACACCAGATTTTGTGTCCAAGCCTAATGCAGGAGTCCCAGTGTAATCTGAAAAGGAACAGGTCTCCCTGCCTTGGCTTGTTAACATCACAGGACTTAGTTAACCCAAAGAGGGCTCCTTCATAGTAACTCTTCTTGTGAACACTTGTTTTTATCTTATTTGGTTTCATCACTAGTGAGAGAAGAGCTGTTCATTGTTCATTTTTGTCAGTCTTAACCTCCCACACAGAGAAAGAACCAAGTCTTGTATTTACTTCTTACTCCTTCCAAAATTAAGAAGCTTGGAGCTGTTACTGTTAGAATTTTACATTTTCTATTTTGAGGGTTTTTTCTGATGTAATAAAAAATCACATAAATTTATAAAAACATATGTGTGTGTGTCTTCTGGAATAAAATTAATGCTCAAAAGACTTTTTTAGTTAGCTAGGTGGTATTCAAAACAACAACAAACCAAAAAAACAAGGAAGACTTGTCTTTGTATTTATGAAGCAAAATAATGTCACTGATATCTCAAGCTATTATACTGCCTGCCTTATCTTCTTCCAATATGGAAAAGGGATTGACTGATTAAGAGTGGTATTGAGGATAAGAATATAAGTTAGTGGATATAGTTAACAAGCTTTGATGGATGATGCAATACATATTTTTCTTACTAAAACACAGCTAGAAATAAAGTCTCCAGCTTTAGTATACCAAAATGGTAGTTCATGAGTAACCTGTTTTCTCACATTAATTTTAAACTGGCAGGCTTCCATTATATAATGTTGACTTTGGAGTGAACTCCTTCAAAGCTCTCTTGAAGGCATTAACTTTCAATTTCAAAACTGCTGTAGAGGAAAAGAGATATTGGATCTCCTTGGAATAGTTATGCTGTGAGAGCAATGTTGTTATTGCTCCTGGGTTAGAATGTATGCTGAGAAGGCTCAAAGCCTGTTGGGAACATCTTGCATTTGGACTGCACTGTCAGTACTCTCTACTCAGAAACTGCTGTAGAAAATGAATAGAGTACCTACTATCCTCATCACTAATAATCTGTTCACAGTACTAAAAGTATGGGAGAGGAAAAACCTATGAAAGTGCTCACTACAAATAAATCAGTAATTAGAAGCAGAAGTGTAAACTTTTTTACTTTAAAAATTTACACAGTAAAGTGATAAGATGGCTATCTTAATTTTTTAACCATTTTAGGAAACCCTGATATAACTGCTAAAGGAAGAGCCCAAAAGTCATCTTGATGGTCATAAACTGCTTTTTGAACCTCATACTAGGCCTATTTGGTGTTCTGCAAACTGAAGACTGCAGGCAGCATAAGAGACAGCACTCAGAACATGTGGGTTTGGTACTGGCCTGCAATTCCTAGACTGTGCAATATCTCCTCAAAACTCCCTCTGGTGCACCAGCATTGGGATAGAAGATTGTGCAGAGTTCCTGAGGGTGACATTTACTGAACTGGCTGTGGACCAAGAGGCAGTAACACCGCCTCACTTTCACTTAGCAAGCTGCTAATTAGACCTCCTGAAGAAGAGTTTCTTGGCTTGGGGTCAGCCCTGGACTGCACACCTGTGTTGCTGGGGCAGGCCTGAGCTACCAATAGTCATGTGTGGCATGGCATTACGCTCCCTATCAGTCTGGGTCTGGGTCTTTCATGAAGGTTTCTTCATCACGCTTCATGGCATAACGTGAATATTTTCTGAGACCTCTCTGATTTAAAGGGAGCTTGACAATGCTCAACACACCACAGCGTTTTAGACATCTTTGTGTCAAACGAATATTAACATCCATATCTTGTTGAGTAACTCTTAAAATATCATTATGTTAGTATTCTCCAAATTCAACTTTCCTCCTCATCAAAAGAAATACCATAAGATGTTTCCCATGCAATCCCAAGTAACTGGCTAGTGGTTGAGGCAGTGCAATATAACATCCAACAGGACATTGTAAATCTCAGGGCTTAAAGTCAGTAATGCTGGGTACTAAAGCCTTCCCTCACTTCTTTTCACTTTGTAGCTATGCTCAAGTTTGAAGCATAGGCAACCTTCAAAAAGTTGGAAGGTCAGGGAAGCCCTCCTAAAAATTCTCTTCTGTGCTATTGAACCACCTCAGAAATAAATACTTTAACAATATAATATGCTGTTTCAAGGTGTTACTAATGCTACAGGAGTCTACAGATATTCTTTGGCAATTAAGTTTGTCAGAAACTGAGTCTTTCTATCACAAATGCAACACTGAGAACAGGCCTGCTGTAGCTTGCCATAAGCTAAGCATCTACTGTCTGCAGGAGACTGACTGTGTGGCTTAAAATGTGGGGGAGGAGGGATGCTGAAGAGGGAGACTAGGGAGAGTTTCTTACAGAGAAAAAAATGTTATATAAAAAATACTGTAATAAGTGGGAATACAGAAAGAAAGAAAAAAGAACAATCCAGTAGGGCATAGATAAAAAAAACCTAGCACATATTTTAGATGCAACCTGGCAGGAAAGAGAATACAAATGTGCCAAAATTAATATACTGCAGCAGAATGCTAGTTTTATTCTGCCCATTCATCACTACATATGTTTTTATATCATGTTGACAAAAAATGATGCTTTTGTGGGTTCAGTGATACTCCTGGAGGAAAGCTGCACTGGGGACAGAGAAGTCTGAATAATTAAAATATGGGAGATGAGAAATATTTGCAAAACCCATTTCTCATGTTTTGGGAGGAACATAACAAATTGCTGGGGAAACCACTCTCAAAGATATTTTCTAATGACTGTCCCCAAAAGCTTTCTGGACAAGGTGGCCCTTTGTGCAGGAGAAAATAGAGCTGTGAACCCCACCTTGCCTGGCTCCATCTGAACATACAGTGCCCAATCCTGCTGCATCTGATTTTGGACACATTGCCTTCTGGCTCTCCCTCCTTCCCCTTTAGATCTCACTGCTCCCTGACATCTTTTACAGCTGCTGTTGTGATTGATGGCTAACTCACTTCCATTAAAATGAGTTTTCTTAAATTGTTTGAAATAACCAATGTAATATAATTCTTGTCTTAGTCTGTTTCTTCCTAACATAGGTTAGGAAGCAATCAGGCAGGTGCATCAGATGGCAAACCCAGAAAAAAAATTACAGTGGAAGGGATTAGACCAGAAAGACACAAAGAAGTCCAGGAGCCATAGTCTCCTCAGCTGTCAGGGGCAGCATAGTGTCTTAGAGTACATAAACACAGGGACTTCCCACCCAGCCAGTCCTTTTTGTCCAGCCAGTTCATTCTTGAGAGTCCATCACACATAACTGCCCTTCAGCTGCCCTACACAACACCTGACATGTATTATGTATCAATCGCTCAGCAATGGGATTGATTAACTATCAAGATTAAACACAAGATATTTTCCATTTGTTTCCAGTCTGTCATCCTTTGGTTTATTACCAAAGAGTATAGCGTACAATAAGCCTTTAATTTTATTGTTAAGAGGCAATTGAAGAAAATAATCTGTAGATGAGGGTGCAAATCTGTTAAGTCAAACCTAGTGATATGCCAGGATTTGATTTTGAGATGGAGGATCTCTAGACTTAAAACAACATCTAAAACCTGAACTTTTGGAAGGCAAGATTGAAAGTGTTGTCAGTAAGCAGTTTTCCATCAGAATTACTCATAACTGTCACACAGTTACAAGCTTGGTTTGAAGAAATGTCTCTAGAAAGGAGCACAAATTCAGTGAAAGATTTTCTGATTGTCTGTTTTGCTATGAGGCAGTCTAAATCTGAGGCAGCCAATTACAAGTCTGTCTCTGCAGAAAGAAATCTGGATTTTTGTCCTTGTGGAGAAATTTGGGCATGGGTGCACACATGGAGTCACACATGTGTCCCAGTCAGAATAAAACCAAATTTCAGAATATTGTTCATACACAATGAAATTATTTTTTCTCAGAATTCCTTTGGTGTGCAAAGTCAGATGCCAAGGTCCAGTTACTGAGATGCCAAGATCCAAAGAGTCCTGTGTGAACAGACTAGGACCTTGGCATGAGAAGGGGAACGTTTTACGAAACAGCTGGTGGCAAGTGTCAGGGATTGGTAATGGCTACTGTGAGCACATCCTATATTCCCATCTCCTTAGAACTCATTGGCAGAGTCGAGATGCAGCACACCTCTCTACTGTCCATGTGTATAAACATAGATGTAATACCCTAGCCAAAAATTTTGCCTTTATTTTGCATTGCAAGTTCTGACTTCTTTTTAGGGCATACTCTGACATTAATTATACTCTCCCTGTATATAAATGACACACATTCATAGGAAGAAAAGAATACTATAAAGACCCCAGACCACAGTTTTGTCCTGAAAATGTAACATTTTAAATAACATAGTCAATATGATTTTAATATTTTGTGAAAAAATTAATATATGACAGCAAAAAAGAAATCCTGAAAGCTCCTTCCTCTTATAATGACAAGCCATCTCCTTCAGAAATAATAGCAGTGTTTTCATGATGGTGCTAAATCTATCCTCTATAATCTACACTACAATTTGGAAGAGACTAAAGAAACTGAAGATGTTTTTAACCATGATTTTGAAAGAAAATAACCTCTACACAGATATGTCTTACTCTAACACTTGCTCTAACAGTGAAGGATTTGTATTTTTACAGTGTCTCAAAACTTCACGCATTCACAATGGAATTGTGTAAATTAGAGATACAAATTAGTAAAGCAAAGTCAAGGTTAATAATAATTCCAAGTCTGTCCATCATGACTGGTAGGTGATTCATTGTGGTCTCAGAACTGATCACTTGCCCCATACTTTAAAATATTTTCCCATAGGTTTTGCTACTTGTTAGACCCATTCTACTCTGGTACTATTCCTTTTGGTAAGCCTTCTGGAGTTCTTACTATGTCACTTAGCATATGTGCATAGGAATGCCACTGAAAAACTAAGGATTCTATATGAATCCGATTTGCATTAAGTTACTTTTTAATGACCTCATTAGCATTCCTTCTTTATCCTTCAACAGTGACTATTTAAATCAGAATCTTTTTTGTTTTAATGGAGTGCTGTCAAAGAGATGGGAGGACTTTGGGTTATCTTTCCAGATGTACTTTGGAAAAAATAGGTCATTGCTGCTGTAGCTAGATTGCAGAATTCATGGAATCATAGAAGGATTTGAATTGGAAGGGGACCTTGAAGATCAGCTAGTTCCAACCTCTCCACCATGGGCAGGGACACCTTTCACTAGAGCAGGTTACTTAGAGCCCCAGGGATGGAGCACTCACGAGTTCCCTGGACAACCTGTTCCAGTGTCTCACCACCCTCAAGGTAAAGATTTTTTTCCTAGTATCTAATCTAAATCTACTCTCTTCCCATGTGGATCCATTCATGATTGGCTTTCTGGGCCAACTAGATATCTACCTGCTTCTTTATCACCTCAGCTGATAGGTTACCATTATCTACTACTGCTGCACTAACTTTCTCTATGACTTCTTCCATCAATGGAATAACCTCCAAAGTATAGCTGTGGGGCAGTGAAGTCTGCAACTCATAAGTTAGAATCACCTCAGCCTGTCTGTTGGAACATGAATTAAGCCCAGAACTAAGCAGCTGACCATATCAGTTCAGTTCACCACTGTCTTCAACAGACACAAACTCTCTAAGCCACTATTGTCTCTATAAAACACCAATCTCTAATCCAAAATTTGGATCCTCAGAACCTTTACTCAGCTTCTGCCTGGCTCTATGGACACATGCATGCTGTGCCTGAATGGAATTCCTGGGCATGATAATGCTAAGGAGGTAGTTGCCAAGATACAGCAGGATTCATATAGCAGATGTTCTTCTCCCAGTGATCCACAACTATCAAAATTCCTTGCACTGATCTTGACAGTACTCTATACTCTCTCTTCTTTGTCAGTAGTTGGTGGCTAGAGATTTATCCAGAAAATGAAAACTCAGAATCAATTCCATCTGACAGCAGGAATATCTACATCTTTCCTTTCAAAGTCAAGATCACCATCAAGCGCACAACAGGTGTGTGATTTACCTAACGTTTAGGGTCCTGTCATAGGGAAATTCATATGGGCTGAGGAGAAACAGCAGAGCAACTAGACCTCAAAAACATACCATGCATATTAGCCTAGAAGTTTTTAAGTTTTGTTCAAACCACTGAATATATTAGGAGAAAGGGCAGTCAAAAGTGCTTCCCAAATTTACTCAAATTCTTGGCCAAATGCTTGACCAGTTGTGATTTTGGATATTGTCCCTAGTGCAACAGGCAGCTTAAAGCTGAGACCAAAAACAGGAGAATAAAACTTTTTGCATCCATGCAAAGCTGTCTTAGGTGGCTGGATAATTATTAATTGCTCTGGTTCACCCAGGCCATTGTGCTTTCTGTTTGCCTCAGGAAAAACTATAGTCTCCTTCAGGCTGTAAACCAAACAAAGCCTCTTTCTTATGTCCTTGCTTGCAGTTATTTTGTAGGACAAAAACTGTGGCACTCCCTACTCAGAGTACACTGCAGTTTGTTAGCTCGAGGGTTGCATTGTGTCCTGGGTGAAATGTATTAGCTGAAGTTACAGTTCCAAGGAAGACTGCCATGTCTGCATAAATTTACAGTTATTTTTTCTAAATGTGCTGTACAGACAGACTTTGATATTATGATCTGTTTTCAATATTCATCTTTTCTTTCCAAAATGTCAAAGCAGAGGGAGGCCTTCATGGTTAAGATTACAGCTACATTTGGACTGATTTTAAATGAATAATGGAGAGTATGTATCATGTTGTCTGGGAATAATGTTAGAACTACTGAAAACTGGGGCTTCTGACTCACAAGATTTTTAGTGCTATTATTTAATGACTGAGTTCCAGGGAGACAAAGAAAATCTTCCAGCTGAATCTGGGTAACTGTAACGTCAGGCGTGAAAGAGGCTGAAGCAAAGACAGCTCAGCACAGCACAGTGCTTTAATCTATCTTTTACAACATTCACTAGAGAACTCTCAGTCTCTATCACCACATCATTCCTGGATTTTTTATTTTGAGAACTACCTAAAACACACTGGCAGCCTAACGTACAAGGATCATTGATTTTTGCTAACCTAGCTGAGTGCTTTAGGCTACAGAATTAGACTACTAAATCACAGAGCACTAAGCTCTATACCTGCAAGACACTGCACCTCTTTAATATAAGAATTTTCTTAGTTTTCTGAGTTAGAACCTCTAGAGCAGGGATAACAATTTTTTTTTTTTGCCTGAAGAAGGGCCATGACAGGGTCCTCTCATGACAGGCATATTACAGATCCTTGGTAAGACAGGTTGATCTAGCAAGTTTATAATAAAAATGTGAGATGAAAAATACTGTTTCTTTATTTGTAAAAATATATGAGATTTTGGAACAAATGTCAAAATAAAAAGATCATCTTATTTTGAAAATGGACCTGTTTGGTTCATCATACATCATAACAGTTTTGAGAATTATATTTTTATTTTGACCTTAAAATATAAGTTATTAATATTTCACTTACTAATATGATGAAGGCCAGGTCCTTTTCCAGTAAAGAATAGGTTCATTACATTGGAAAATATCAACATTAACGTCTCAAACTGTTAGCAATGGTAGTTTCTGAGACAGGACTTTTGTGGAGACCCAGGAACCCACTATTGTAATGTCGAGGAAGGAAGCCCCTGAAGCAGAATACTGAGCATAGAAAGAAACCTGCCCCCATGATGCTATGCCAGAGCATATAGTGTTCCTCAGTTCTGTGTATCCCAGTTAACCTGTGGGCTTTCCCCACCCCTACATTCCCGTTGGCTCCTCGTTGGGAGCTCCCGCTTAGCCCTGCCTCTGCTCCACCCCTGTGCTTTCAGCCATTGGACCCTGGTGCTCTCCCTGCCCCTTTCTTCCCTGTATTTAAACCCTGGTCACTACACTGGTCTTGGCATTTGATCCCTGGTTCTGTTGTTGTAGGGGTGAATAAAGTGGTGCTGGGCTGCTGTACCAGAGCCCCTCTCGCGTCTCCATCTGCATGTGAGGTGTGAATGTGTGAGGTGTGCCTACCTCTGACCGTGTGTGTGTGAGGTGTGAGTGTGTGAGGTCTGCCTACCTCTGACCATATGTGTGAGAGGTGTGAGTGTGCGAGGTGTGCCGGCCTCTGACCATGTGTGTGTGTGAGGTGTGAGTGTGTGAGGTCTGCCTACCTCTGACCATATGTGTGTGAGGTGTGAGTGTGTGTGCTGTGCCTGCCGGAGCGCCCTCCCCAGCAGGAGCTGCTTTTGGAAGGCAGCATCCTCCCATACTGCCATACCGGTGCCACATTAGAGAGATTTACTAACAATAAAACAGTTTCTAATCGCTGTGGAAGGTTGCAAACTGCCTCGACTTTAATGCACTGAATACCTATATCTAGTTAAGGAACTATCCCATCGAGGACTTAGACCACTCCTCTCTTACCAAAACCACACATTCTTGAAAGAAATATCTATAAACTTTTCCACAAGCCAAGCTCACACACAAAAAAGAATGAAAACCAAGGAGTGGATTTTAGAAAATTTTGGTAATATTCTAGATCTGACAGCAGAGCTAAGGGTGAGACAGCAAAACAGAATTTGGAGTCGCTAACATAAGCAATGAAGCACCACTTTGAGAAAGACATGCTTTTGGTGACCATTTTTATTTTAAAAGCCCAACACTTGAAAGTGAGTTTTATAGGTTTCCTCGAGTGATCAGCATTTTAATCTTTCCTCCATAAACATTGCTAAATATCACTGAGTACTTCAGACAGTAGAGTGGCCTTGAGATTTTGGGAAATTAAAAGAAATTCAAAAGCTTTTTGTAGATAACTGTGAGAAAGACTGATACATCACAGCACTTTTGATAAGAGTGAGGTACAGCCTTTGCAGCCTGACAAACACCATTACACAAAAAGCAACAGAGAATTACATATTTAGGGTAATTGATAAAAGAGACCCCATTGCCACTTATAATCTGTTCCAGGTTAATCTCCCAGGTTCACAGAATATTCTGAGATGAAAAGTAAATGGCCCATATGGGGGTTGAACCCACGAACTTGGTGTTATTAGCACAGTTATTAGTACCATGCTCTAACCAGCTGAGGTGATCTCAACCCATTAGTGATGAAAAATTAATAGCTTAAAAATGCCTATGAAATTATATGGTGGTCTTGGTTCAACTGGCAGTGTCAGTGTGCTGGTCTGAGAGCACACCTTGCTTCCAGGCAAGTATGGCTCAGCCTCGGTGTGGCACAGCTCCTCCAGGGGAAGCAAGTCCCAAGGGCTGCTTTTCATTCAATGGTATTTTAACAATCCCTTGAGAGACATCATACANGGCTAAGATAACACATGAGTTACTATCTTTCACAGCCTTAGACAGTTTTTCATTCAATGGTATTTTAGCAATCCCTTGAGAGACATCATACAGGTTCTCTCAACCAATCCAAGTGATATGTACTTTAACAGAATGTTCCTCTTCTTCCAAAATACGCTGTTTTGTTTATTGCACAGTCTAACCCCTTACTCACTGCATTTTACTAAATAAATTATGTTCCAAATGTACATTTCCAAATATAAGCTACACCAGAATTTAGAAAACAATCCCATACTATTCCTTCTTCACTGTATTTATACCATTCAGAAATAATTTCTGTTAGAAATCATTACTTTAAATGGTTTTTATTTAGTGTCAAAATAAATATTTTTGAAGGGTGTTCAAATTTGACAATGGTTCAAGATTATTGTATTTAATTTATGAATCAAAAATGTGTGTATTTCCTAATAACAAATAGATTTCCAACTCAAATTCTCTGTGAACAACTACAGCCCACTCCATTGCACCTTAGTTCAGGAAATGACAAGCAGTTTTGTAAAGAATTTCTCTTTGCAAAATAATAATAATGGATATGTACATGATCATCTATCTATATTGTACATTTTAGATATGATTTGACTTGCACATGGATGTACTGGTGTCTACAGTGCAGGAAAGTGAAGACAGCATACATGTGATCAGTTTTGAAGTGTTTGCATTGTCTAATCTCCTTGAACACTGTCAAAATATGTAAAGTGGTTTTACAGTGGCCTAGATTCTTAGTAAGGTGGTAAATGTTAAATTAACCATATTGAGATAATTTGACTGCAGTCTTTCTACATAAATTTTTTAAAAAAATATTTTAATTAAGCTTTCCTCTTTATTTAGTTTTGACTATTTCCTATTCACGCATAATATAGGGACATGCACATACATACATTCTTTTCAAGGTATTTTGTTTCAGTTCATCTAAAAGATTTCTAATCAGTTTGAGGTCATTTGAAATAAAATGGCCAAACTGAGCTGAAAAATGTTTCCAACCAGCTTTAAAGCTGTGTGTAAACTACACTTCAAACTGAGCAGGTGCACCTCTTCATTGTAGACAATTTCCAACTCAAAGGATAAGAAACACCATTTTCCATGTATACAGGGCCCTGGGCACAAATCCTTGAAAATGTTGTCCTTAAAATTTATTCTGAAGTTCATTGTAGCTGCAGCATAATGCATTTACCGACATGCTTTAGTACAGTAAATGCCTTTTGGGCCATCTCATTCCATTCCATAATTGTTTTCCGGGGAAACCCTTACCCTCTACTTGATTTATGCAATACAGATGGTTGGTAAAACTTGAATTTTTATTGATGCATAGTAATATCTTTCTCAGCACCCTTAAAGAAAGTGACATAATTCTTTAAGACATAATATTGCGCTTAGGAATTGCTCTAGAGGGCCATCAATCTTTTGTGAAACTCTTCCAGCACTCTGCTAGTGTTAAATAAACCATGACTAGAATGAAATTCAAAATAGTTTGAGTGATTTCTGCAAAATGTTCTCCATTTGCCAATTATGTAGCACTATATTTCATCCTATCAGTTATTCATTATTCTTTGCTAAAAATACAAAAATGGCAAGGGATTTTTTTGAGTTCCAGAAGAATTACAGATGACCCACTTCATGAAAACCAGGCACCATTTTATAAAACATGATAAAGCTGATAACTAAGTGATGATGAAGTGGTATTTGTTTATAAATTTTGTTTTCTTGATAAGAAGCAATATCCAAGCCCAGTGGGAAGAGTGTTTGTTCAAAGCCATTTTCTAAAAAGTTGGCTGGGTATAAGCTTATGCTTAATTCACACCCCATCCTAATGGTCCTTAGCTGGTACCAGAGTTCCAAAAGGCAAAACAAAAAAGAAATAAGTATAATCGAAATATGGTGTTCTAATCCCAAAAAAGGCCATACTCATGTCAGTGTTCCTTCTTCACAAATCATTTTGAAATACTTTATTTGCTACCATGTTCATAACCTTGCTCTGCCACCTCCTCATGCCAATCTTTCCTTTAGATTTGTCGTTTTAACTCAAATCCTAAGTCGCGACTTTTAAATACAGAGTTTAGCTGACTAAAATTCATTTTAAACCATTCTAGGCATTTTTATAGTTGGGGCTGTTTTGATTTAAATTCAAACCTCAAAGGAACTTCCTTTCAATTCCCACATCCCCAGGAGCTCTGACCCAGAGCTAATGATATTCCCTCAAGAGCCTGGGTCTGCATTCTGCAGATTGAAGGCATCAGCCTAGACCTTGAAGAGTTCTTTGCCCGTACAGAAAGCTGAGTAAGAAACCTGTTTAAGGCTCCAATGTGATGTTTAACATTGAAAATAAAAGCAAGGCCCTAAAATAGTTAATAAGGTGGGTGCATGGGAAGGCAAAGGATTGATACTATTTTTTCTTTCTCATTCTCTTTTCTGGCCCAGTAGGCAACCTTGTCCCAGTTTTACAGAGAAAAAATCTTGATGTTGCTCACAGTATGTTACATACCAACCTTATTACCACTGAAATTCAGAACACGCTGACATAGAAGAAGGTTGAAATATCTCCATTTTGTTCAGACTTCCCTTACTAGTTGATCTCTCACTACTGTCACTCTGATATGAAGACAGGACAACTATGAGAGGGGACATTTTCTTCTACTATAGTAAAAGATGGTGTGATCATTCAGAGATCTGATTAGGTGTTGTGCTTTGATTTCGATGCTCACTGAAAGTCTTTAAGCTGTCCTTCTGAATACTAAACATTCAAAACTAATGAAAAAAATCGAGTTTCCTATAGTAAGTAAACTATAAGAGACAAAAAGTTAAGGAAACGTGTGAAATAACTTAGGGCAGTTTCTTTAAATTATGGAAAGGAAATAACAAAGTTTATCTCGAGTAAAACAAACTATTTATCACTTCTTGTGTTAGCTTGTGTCAAATCAATTCAAAGTTTATCTTGTGTGTTTTAAATAGTGATTTTCCATTAACAAGACATATATTTATTTTTAAAAAATCCTAAAAGCTCAGGCCCTTTAGTCATTATTATCCAGGTTTTGATCCCCAGAATATATCCACATCACGCAGTGAAAATCTCCTTAATGTTTTAGAATAAGCCCCAGTGTAAGTGCTGGTGTGGTGCACTGTTTGGTCAGGCTATTGCTTACTGAGTGATTAGAGTGCTCTCAGGACTCAACCTCTGCCTGTCATTTCATTGAGTGCCACCTCCCTTACATCCCAGCTGAGGCATCTTTGCACCAGAGTCCTTCGGAAAAACTACATTCATGCATTTGGTGGCAGATAGGCTGGAGCACAAGAGAAAGCAAAGATCTGGGAGACTGTCGCAATCCGGTTTAAACCCAGAAGAGCAAAGAAAGCTAAGTCTCTGTGTATAAACCAGAAAGAATTTAGAAGGTTCAAAGCATTCCCAAAAATGAGATTAAAACCAAATGAGATTAAATGTTGGTGCCAAAAAAATTGATGTATTTTATTTAATGGTAAAAGAGGCAAAGAGAAGGAAAGAGAAAAGAGAGAAAGGAAGAAACAGAGAAAGGAGTGTGCATGGGGGGTGGGGGGACAGGGACAGGGGTTCAGTGGGAGCACATCACCCATTCAGGGGTCCCAGCCACGTCTTGTTGCTCACCTCCATCTGCTCTGCTGGTGGTGAGGGTCCCCATTGGTGTCACACTGCCACATGGCCCCACACAGCCTGACACACCCTGACACGGCCTGACACACCCTGACACGGCCTGACACACCCTGACACACCCTGACATTCCCTGACACACCCCAACACACCCTGACACACCCCGACACACCCTGATACAACCTGACATGCCCTTACACACCCTGACACAACCTGACATGCCCTGACAAGCCCTGACACAACCTGACATGCCCTGACATGCCCTGACACACCCTGACACACCCTGACACGCCCTGACACACCCTGAAACGCTGCCACACGCCCCAACACGCCCTGAGATGTCCCAACAGGCCTTGACACGCCCTGACACGCCCCAACATGCCCTGACATGCTGCCACATGCTCTGACACGCCCTGACACTCCTGACACGCTGCCACATGCTGAAGAGCACAGAACGCCGTGGATTATTACACGCTTTGGGCAGGTGGGAATGCCCACGTGTCTCCCTTGCAGGAGCCAGTGTGACCCTGTCCCTTGCAGCACTGAGGGTCTGTGGCACCATCTCTGTGCTCTGGTGCAGGGCCTGGGGACGCCTTTGAGGAGCCTTTGCTGGGCCCTGTCACCTCCTCTGCTGCGGATCTGCTTTTCCTCTGGGGTGAAGGCTCCTCAGCTGGGCTCCTCTGCTCAGGGCAGGATGGGTGGGCACTGTGCCTCTGACCACAGGGCAGGATGGACAGGCACTGTGCCTCTGACCAAACACCCAAAGCCTCTCCCCCCACCCTTTGGTGCCAGGGTCTGTGCGAGCCTGGCAGCTGAGAGCCCTGGGGCTGTGGCCTCCACCTTGGAGGTGTTAAACTTGTGCTTTGTGAATGTCCTGCCCCTGAGTTATTACTTTATCTTATCTTCATCAGTGAGCAGTCCAGGGCCTCTCAGAGCCCCATGCAGGGTGTGGTAGTCTTCTCTGCAGCTTTTGTAATAAAGTTTTAAAAGTCCTTCATGAAAATGTTTAAGTCATGAACATATTTTAGTCTCTGATAGAGATCATGCCATGGACTCAGGTCTGAGGAGAATCATAGGGAATGAGAGCTGATTAGCAGACCAGAGAGCTGTGGGGAAGACAAATAAGATATGATACAGCTTCATGAAATAGAAAGTTTGAGTGTGACTAGAGGTAAATGTGATGTTGACCTGAAGTCCAGCAACTTATTTTTAATTTTCCAAAAGAAGATTCCATAAAAATCAAATCATTCAGCTTGAACAAAACACAAGTTTTAGTGAGCTATATTTCAGTTGAAGATATTGGACCAGTTCTAACAGTTTATAAAACTTACAGAGACATAAGGAGTGCATTGAAGTTCACCATCTGCTACTGTAAATAAAAACTTTTATTCTAATGTTTAAAGCAAATAGGGCAGCTGTCATTACATCACCTGTAGAACTAACACTTTACTGCAATCCCAAAATGTGAGACGTGAGTTTGGCAGTTTTTTATTCTTACTGTAACAGAGTAAGGCATGCCAGCACTGCAGAAGACAAATTACTAAAAAATATTTATGTCCTAAAATTTCTTCACCAGAGAGAGAGAGAGAGGATTGTCCTCATTAGATGTACAAAAAATGACCAATAATGTATTAACCTATTATTCACAAGAGAAGAGCTACTATTTCACAGGCATAATTTCTTTTCTCTTAAGAAAGCAAAATAATTATTTGTGATATTCTTTTTGAAGCTAACTGAGTTGACTTAAAAAACCAATCAGAATCTCCCTTTCATGAATCGACAATGATTTTTAAAAGGAAGCTTTTGAGAAATTTTTTGAAACTTGTGTCTTGTGCCTCCAAGTAATTCATCTACTTCACAAAAAAATACCTCTCTTCTCTGAAAGTTATCGCCTAATTAAAACTCATAGTAGTGTGTCCTTTCTGGTTATGGCTGACTTCTTCCAAATTGTAAGGAAAAAAACTGTATCTGTAGAGCAGCGTTTTTTACCCTGGAGATTTACTTTCAAGGAAAATCTGAGGAGCTCATTTCACTAGATGAGTGTTCAAAGCTTGTATGAAACACACCTTGAACTCAGTGAGTTTGGCTTAGTTCAGGTGCTCTTCCTGCTTCGATATGTCCTTGATTCTTTTCAGCATCATGATAATTTTGATATTAGTCTTTCTACAAGAAAGTGAACTACTTTCACTGAAACACTGGTTAGACTGGTTCAAAACTGAAAACAGTTTTAACAGAGATGAGCCTGATTTTTCACAGAAAACAGGAAGCTGTTTAAGAACTACGCTCAAATTTTCAGGTAGAGACTAATGAACTCATCACAACTGAAACAGATGGCACAGCCCATTTGCTAGTCTATTAACTTTTATAGAGCACTGAAGAATCATCATGAAATAGAAGTAATCCAGAAAACAGGAAAGACTACTGAACTAGATTTAGGAAATATTTATCATTTTCATTTGATTTATAGGGTCTCTTAATTTTGTTACACAAAGGATAAGAATGCATAAAGATTTTATATATATATATATATATATATATATATGTAAAATGTGGACAAATCAAATAATGTTATAATGTAGTAAAGATTTATAAGCAGAATATAAACAATCCTGAGCTGTGCACATTTGACATAATTTACGGAAGTTACAACCTGTGATACTTTGAGGTAAGTAAATTTCACCATGAAATCACTTTCAAGTTATTTAAGCTACTTTGTAGGAATATGTAAACTACCTCTGTAATTCTTTCAGAAATGTTATTCCATTTTTCAATGGATTCAAGGATAAAAGATGGCTGAACTTTCCTTTAAGTTAAGGAAAGAAAACTACTGTTTTCTTGTGTATAAAAATATATAACTAAGAAAAACTAGCTCATGAGAGGCTCCCCATTGTGTATTTCAAGTTAAGTGTAATTCAAAGTCTCATTATAAATGTCTGACCCAGGGGCTGCTGCTTCCACTCAGTTGATATTCATTCACTCAATGAGCCACCTGAAAGACAGTCGTTTAAAAGCTTCCAGGGGATGCCTCACTATATGATATATCGTAAAATTATTTCTGTTTGGAGACTCATCCTTTGTTGCTTTCAATAAGAAGAGTTTATATTTAAGAATGTGTATGATTTGTGAGTCACATACTTCCATTTGTAAGGCAAAATACATCTCACAAAGCCAATTAAGCAGTCAGATAGAGGCATCATTGTGTAAATTATCAGTAATTTATGTGTTAACTGTCCAAAATATTTTCATAATTTTTTGCGGTATTCATTTACTAACATAATTTTTATTCAATCCAGTTAAACACAATGTCTGATCACATTCAATTCTTTTTGAGGGCCCTTAAGTGAAATTGAAACCATTATTGGTGTAAATTAGAATTATTCAGAATTTAAAAGTTAGGACTAGATTTCAAATATATTTCCTACAAATGAAAATTATTCTTAATAAGCTTATGACCACTTTAAATGACCAATCTTATATGACCCACATGAAACACGGGTTAAGAGTTATAAATTGAATACAATTTTGTCTTTACGTGCTGTTGTGATTTAGGAATGGTAGTCCCTAACCAAGACTCCGAACCAGATTCCCACTCACTCGCTCCCCACTTACCCTCCCTTTTCTGCCCCAGCAGGATAGAGTTGAGAATTGGAGGCACAAAAGAAGAAAACCATGGGTTGAGATACCAGAAACAGCGATGAGATAAGAAAACAACCAGTAGCAGCAAAAATTTTAATAGCAAGAGGTATAAGATGAAGAAATAATTTACACAGAAAGCCCACAACAAACACCAACCCCACCACGCTTTCTCCCCACCAGAAGGACCACCCCTCTCCTCAGAAGCAGAGCCCCTTACCCCCAGCCCTGGCAATGACATGAGGGGGTACCAAATCACATCTGGGCCTTAGCCATGCCCCACTCCCAGCTCTAAAAAATTAACCCTGTCCTGGGCCAAAACTTGGTCACCTACACATATCTAAAACCTGCAATATCTGACCTACCCTAAAAAAACTTCTCTTGTGTGAACAGGTAATCGTAAAGTTTTTAACCCTATTAGGAGAGAACTTTGGCCATTTTATTTTTTTTTTTTTAGCCTAGTAGTAATACAGTCAGAATTGCAGCACCAAACACCTAATGCTAGGTCTGACTTGAAAAGATACTTAAAAATAAAATATGTAATAATAGATAATAATAAAAAAGAAAAGTGGTTTCCTAATAGATCAGTTTATATTTTCATCATGTCATAGTACCTTATAAATTTTTCCCCACCTAGTTACAACCTTTCCATTCACCATATTTATTTGATAGCATTTATTATGAATTACTACATGAAACTTTAACTTCAGGGAATAAACACAGGTATTTCTTATGTCCAAAAGAGGCAAGGCATGAAAATGGAACTTCTGAGTTGAATCTAACCTGAACAAAATCAATAAAAATCATAACACTACTCACAGAAATAGAAGTCAGTAGATAATTGTTCATTTCTAGGCAGGATGTTTCCTGTCTGGGCCATTTTAAGCAGGTATCAATAGCTCCTATCCCATCCTTCTCTACTTGCTTAGAGCAATTTATTGTTACCCATTGTGCTAGTTCTGGCTGGGGCAGAGTTCATTTTCTTCAAAGTAGCTGCTATTGGGCTGTGTTTTGGATTTGTGATGGAAAGAGTGTTGAGAACTCAGGGATATTTTAGTTACTGCTGGGCAGAGTGAAGGCCTTTTCTGCTCCTTGCCCCGCATAACCAGGAGGAGGCTGGGGGTGCAAAAGATTTTGGAGAGGTCACAGCCAGAACAGCTGACCCCAAGTCACCACAGACATATTCTCTACTGTATGGTGCCTGCTCAGCAATCAAATTCTGGGGGTGTTTGACAGGAGGATTCCTGCTCAGGGGCTGCCTGGGCATCGCTTGGTTGGTGGTGAGCAACTGTTTTCATTTGCATCCCTTGTCCTTCTTGGGGTTTATTTCTCTCTCTTTGTTGTTTCCTTTTCATTGCAATTATTACATATTATTTTCATACTTTATTTCTATTATTAAATTGTTGTTATCTCCCCTCACAGGTTTTTTTTCATTTTTATGCTTCCAATTCTCTCCCCACTGGTGTGGAGTGAGTGAGTGAGTGAGTGAGTGAGTGAGTGAGTGAGCGAGTGGCTCTGTGATGCTTAGTTTCCACCTGGAATTAAACCATGACACCCATATTCCTAAAGTATTAAGAAGTTTATGGAAACTAAGTTAATTTCTCATTTGATGGGCAGCTGTAGGGTGTGAAAATCTGGCTGGAAGCCTCACAAACTGTATCATTCTGTATGCACTGGAATTCAGCAGGCAGAAGCAGAAATGAAATTTCAGAAAACTACAATATTATACTTCCCAACTGCAATGACCAAGCTGCATAGGTAAAAACAAACAAACAAACAAAAAACATCAAAGAAACAAAAACCCAAAACAAAACAAAACAACTAAACATAAAACCCAAACAAGAACCCCACAAAACAGACAAGCAAACCAAAACACACACA
>VZTN01017032.1:220957-233414 GCA_013400515.1 Erpornis zantholeuca
ACAAACAAACCAAAAAACAAAAAAAAAAAAAAAAAAAACAAAACAAAACAAAAAACCAAAAAATTCAGCATTAGAATGAGAGAATCAGTTCTTTTACCACATACCTTAGTGCATACTGTACTGCAATAAAAGAATGAGAAAAGCAGGAGAGTAAAGTGCCTTTCCCCCTCAGCAAAAACAGTAAGGAAGGAAACTGAATACTGACCTCAGAAAACAAAGTAATATTTTTCTTTTTTAAGACAGAAAGTCTGAAGGAAATGTGTCAGCAGCTTTGAGTTTTTAAACAGGCCAGGAAATGACAGCCAAACAACATGCATGCTTCCAAAGAGACCTGCTGAGGCAATCGATCAAGTGCAAAAAGCAATATTGAAGCAGGGGCAGGTCCTGGAAAATCAGAAACATGTTTGTGAGATGTGATATTACTGATGTCACTGGAAATAAAACCCAGAGTGAATATAAGGCATCCATTGCGATTGTTAATAATAGTAAGGGCTGAAATTTTGAGAGACAGTACTTGTAAAAGCATAAATGTTTCTCACAGTGAACCTCAAGCAGTGGACTGAACTGGTTTGCAAACAAATGGTCAAGTTATATAATCTAACAAATATGTGCTGCTATGATGGGAATATTTAAATGGGGAAACGGGGAAATCAAGGTTAAATTGGATGGAAAAAAAAATCATAGACTTTTGCTTGGAAAAAGCAGCCTGAATGTTGATTATAGAAAAGAGAAGTTGAACTAGCTCATCCTACAGCTGCAAAGAAAAATCAATTGAAATAATGGTGGTATCTCATAGAAAGTGTTTTCTGTTTTCAGAAATACAACAAATATTTTCTAAAAAACTTACAAAAATTTCTGTAAAGTGGCCTGCAATGTTCTGAAAGCTGAATTGTTGGAAATGCTTCTAAAAGGGCAAAGTAAGAATATGAAGAAAAATCAAGCTTACTTATTCTTGTAGTCCTGTTCCTTAAGCTCAACTTTCAAACCACAGGGAGAGAACCAGAGAACTGCTGCTGCTGCAGTAGCAAGGACTAAAGTGTATTTGATCTCATGAAAACCTTTCAGAAGTGCTCAGAGTTTAAAAATAAGGGTTTTAAGGGTATTTTTTTCAGTCTTCGTCTTTTCACAATCACAAATGAAATTTTTGTGAAAGCATTTTCAACAATACATTTGCTTTCTGATAATATTGTAATGTGGTATTTTCTTTGAGACATTCTATGGTTTCAAAATCTTAAACCAAATATATTTTGCAGATTCTCCTGTCACTTGGATTATAGCCACAATATTCAAAGATTTTCACTGGATGAACATCAGAGAGGTGGTCAATGTGACAATCCATAAATGGCATCAGAAAAAGGGCATTTGAAGTTCAAAGCCATTATAATTTATTTACTAAAATTACTATGAACTGCTTGTACACAGAGATAGTTAAAAATTTTGCAAAATTGCTTTTTCTTGTCTTTACTGTCTAAAAATATATTTTGATTTTTATGTGGTAGTACAAAATGAAAAAAAAGTTAGATTTTCACTGATATTCTCATTGAGAGAGAAAATAATTTCATGATAAACATTTCTTGTGATTGCTACTGATCCTAGTAAGTACCAATTGGTCCCCATCCAGCACAGAACACTCCTTTCCTTCAAAACAGAATTGTTAACAGCTCTGATTTATTTCCCCATCCTTTCATGGGCAATCAAGATCAGATGTCAATCTCAAAAAAATATGTAAGTTACTGACAGTGTTAACATCACACATCAACATTTTTAAAGAATGCAAATATTATATCAGATGTGTTGTTTTATTTATAGAATATTGGTCTTATTTTCTACATCAATAACTCTAGAAGAGGAGTAATGTGAAACATTTCCAGTGTTTACTTTTTTATTATCTTTTTGACTGAGCAGCTAGACTGGAAATCTACTAAAAGCCATTGGGTGATTTAAATGTCAAGTTTGAAAATTACTTAGCTATTTTGATAGCTAAATGTTGTAGAATATCAGATGCAAAAGGCATCAATTACCTTTTGAAAATCAAACTCAAAAATTCCTCAAACATTCACCCTATAATGATTTAATTTTTATTCATAATCTCTAATCTGACTATTCTGAATGTTATAATTTATTGCTTGGAAATGCAACCCAACTCCACATTCATCATATTGCTTCAGAACAAATAAATATTATTCTTTTCACATTTTAATCAAAAATAATTTTTCCTCGATTACACTTGAAATATGACATAGATATGAAATAATTTAGGGAATTGGCATATAACCATTCCTAAGAGGAAGTGTGGGCTACACGTGGTGCATACTTCACACTTTCTAGTCAGTATATCTTTAAATTTATGCTGGCAGTGTCTCACAAACCCATTTAGAAATTTGAAGATTGTTCTAGCTGTTTGAAGTGTGACAAAATGGTGGGTTTCCTCTGAGTTGTGTGAAAAAAAGATAAATCATGTAGTCTTAACATCAAGGAAAATCACTGCTTAAAATTGCTCCAAGGATGAGGCCTTTAGTGAAGGAACTTGTTACATCTGATGAGCAGCTCTCACTTCAAGAACTTTGAGTATACATGGAAGAAACATCCTTAAGAAAAAAAATAGGAGGTTAGAAGTTGTGTCCTTGTCCTGAAAACAAAGTAACCTTTGTATCCTTCTGTATCTGTCTCTGCTCTAGCACCTGTTTTGCACTGTCCTGTCTGGCTGTTAACCAGCTCCAACCAATCTAAATATTTCTCTGTGACATCATTAGTTCTGTTGTCATTGTCAGTCTGCAAGTGCACTCCAGTACTTTTCCTTCATTCTTAGGTAACATGTATCATAAAAACTATTCTATTGTTCTAGTTCAATACTCTCGGCTTTATTGCCTGCTGTTAGAGATGTGTGCAAAACTTTTATTGAAACAAGCTTTTAGTACAGAAAATCAAGAAGATATTTTCATAGTGAAAATGTTCTTTCAAACTCCAGCCAGGCTTTGGTGAGTTTTTTGGTTGTTTTTTGTTTGCTTTTTTTCCTTTGTAATATAAGTGTTGGCTGTTATCAGTCTTTGCAGAGCATGCTAGATATCAAAAATAAAGATTGTAGCAAGCATTCCACTCTCAGACATGAGACCTCCAGCTCATTTAGATTCCTCTTCATAGTCTCACATGAATTTTCCATCTTTCCTTATGATTCCAACCATTTCTTATGTCTTATCAAATAATGTATTAAACAGAAACTTTGCAGGACTTGGAGCGTTGTGTCAAATTTGCACCTAGGGAGCTTCCCAGTCTGCTGCTGTGCTGCTGAGTGCAGCTACTTAGAGTTCCAGACATTCACTGAAGATAGAATTAGGTCTTCCTTGTCTATCAGAGGAGCTGAATAAAATCCCTGGTAGATAGTGGAGGTAAGAATGAAATATATGATTAAAAAAAAAAAAAAAAAAAAAAAGAGTTCAAAGGAATGTGTCTTGGAGGCATACCACATCCATTTTACAAAATTCTCAAGGGGATGAGATCTAATTGGTAGTTGTTTGAGAAGAATAATGACACAAAGATGAAACTACCTTTTCCTGAACATGCTAGAAAGTTGCAGTGCTTCCTTGCTTAAGAGAGAAGTGAGCCACTCTTCCAAGGAAACTATCTATGAAACTAGAATAGTAAAAGCATATCTTGAAATTAAGAGGAAAGTGTTTAGGAGAACTGATGGATATGAGCCATGGTGTTGGAAAAATGAGGAAATTACTAAAATTTCAGTACACCCAAGTAAGACCAGTGTGCCTTAATTTTATTAAACACCAGTGCTTCAGACATTCTCTGCCCACTGCTTTCTCTTTTTTTTTTCAGAGATGAAGCATATATTTTGTTTCTATTCTGGGGTAAACTGTGGATCTAGTGTGATTAGATTGATTCATACTACCATGGCAAAAAGTCCTAGTGAAAGGTCTCGGTGAAAGTTCAGAGTCTGACAGAGCATTTTCAGTGGTATGTATCTTGTTCCTTCTCATAGTATTTTTCTTTTTTCCTGAAGGCTTCCCTCCACACAATCCGCTTTATACTTAACATTAGAGCAAAATACAACCATCTCCTATATCGCTAATATGTAGTAAGAGATGCAACTGTTTGTCTCCATCTACTTTCACCTTCTCTTAAAAAAATTGGTGTGAATGAAAAGAGGGGAGACAACCCTGTGTGGTCAGGTTGCACCTGGCAGGTTAGACATAGCCTCCATCCTTGGTAAGGGGAGAACCCTTAGAACAAAAGACCTCATCTAGATGTTGTGTTCTGGAGAGCCTTATCTTTTGGCCTACAGCAGGTACAAAATGGAAAACACTGAAAATTACATACATTCCTTCACAGGTCTGATCATGTTTCCAATAAGAGAAGACCATGAGGACACTGGGGCACCCCCCGGGGTGATGGGCCCTGGGTGGGACCCATGGCTCGTACGGGGCTCCCCGACCCCTGCTCCCTGGTCACATGTACCCAAGCTCTGTACCCCATTGGCTGCTCACGGCCCCTGCCCGGGGAACTCTGGGAGTTGCCCAGGGGTGCTCAGTGTGGCCAGACACCCAGCCATGAGGGAGCTGGGAATAATAAAGAACATCTATGAACATCCTTAAAAATATCGTCTCCTGGTTCTTCCCACGAGCAAAGCTATCTTCCAGAGAAGGTTGGAGGAGACTGATGTGAGGGAAGGTTGTGCAGTATGTGCCTGCTGGGGAGTTCATTACAGCAGTGCATGTTGGAATGTGGGTTACTGTCACACCGAGGATACTGGGCAAGGTTTAACATGCTTCCAGTGTTCTAGGCACCAATATTGGATCTTCCCTGAACAAAAGACAAACCCCACAACACTGAAGTTCATAAATTCGAGCACTTCAGCTGTGTTAATTACCCCACATGAAGCACTCAGCACCAACTTTGCAAATTCCAAGCAAAACCGAGGTATATTCTGCATCCCCCGGAGTTCACAGCAGTATTTTACAACACGCATTGAAAATTATTTTGAAACAAAAAAAGACTCAAAGACATCTGAGAAAAGTGTGTCTGAGTGCACAAGGCAAATGCAGGGCTTTTGCCCTTTAATATTTTTGTTTGCTTCCAAAGTTTCACAGCCATTAGGAATACTTTGCCCCCTTGAGGCTTTTGCTGGCTCTTGGCAGACTGGTATTTTCCCTACACAGCAGGCACTGACAGTGAAAAGTGAGAGCATTGACTCTCTGCTTCTGGCTACCTGCTGCCTTTCTTCTGTTTCCTCAGGAACAGAGTCTGATCTATGGAAATAAAGCAAGAGGAAATGATTCTGCAATTAATATTTTAAGCCCTGCACCTTTATTTCCACTGCATTTTTAATATTTCCTCCTTTTTTATTTAAGAAGACTCTTTTCTGAAAGTAAGATACCATCTTAGTATTTTGTCTGCAAAGCTGGGATAGGTGATTTCTCAAGGGAATGTGGAAATTGAATTATGATTGTGCATTTCCTGGGTGTCTTTAAACTCAAACTCCGTCAGCCAACCAAACACCTCTGTTCAGAATAACAGATTGCTAATTCACAATAATGGGCAGAGTCTTTTTCCTCTACCCAGGGAACAGGCTAGACAAAAGAAAACAAGGAAGCACAAGACCAAAACCACCAAAGTTCTTTCCAGGGCTCTCCTGCAGTTTCTGGACTGTGCCTGCACAGCACTTTGAATTGCTTTGTTCCTGTCCCAGAGTCAGCCATCAGTCCTTTTAAAGCTTGCTCTCTTCTCTCAAGTAACTCTTCCCTTTAATAAGGGGAGTTTGTGTTCCCACAAGAATCCGTAACTCGACTTTTGTTTGAGGTTCTTGTGGGTGTTTGCTATTTAGGTTCAATGAACAATGGAAACACCAGCCACCCAGGAGAGTGCTGTGAGAACATCCAGATTACCTTTTCAAGTGATCAGTAAACAAAGAAAGGGAGAGTTACAAGTACAAACCTAGACCAAGACACCCGTTAAACTTCATTTTAAAAGCAAAACCCATTTTCAGCATGTTCCGTAGAGAAGGTAAAATAACAAAGGTAAGGTATTGCATAAATGTAAAACCTTACAAAATGAAGGCCTTGTTGCCTTTGTAAAATCTCGGTTTAGGCCTGTTACTCTGGCTGGAGAAGGACCATGAGAAAAACCCGGGAGAAGAAAACCAGTTAGTTTTTACCCATGTAAATTTCATATCAACAGAGGCAAGAAAGTGAAATAATAGAAAGAGAAAAAAAGCAACATATCTGCACCTGGTATTTTTCTGAATGCTTGAATACTTATGCCATAGGTAGCCAATGGTAGTATAATGTAGTTAATAATAGCCAGTGAATCTACTATAGTAATTTAGTAGCCAATGACTATGTAACACAAATTATAACATCCAAAAGTCTATAAAAAGAATCTGCTTTATTTAATAAAGGCTTTTTTGCACATTGTCCGAGGCACTGTCTGTGTGTGTCATGTCTGCCCCAACAGCGACAGTAAGGATTTATTAAGGAATATGGAAGAGAAGTTATTAAGGCATATGGGATAAAAGTTATTAAAGAATATGGGAGAGAGGACTTTTGGTTTGCTGTTAGGTTTGGTTCTTTCTTCTTTTTTTTTTTTCTTTTTTCTTTTTTTTGTTTTTTGTTTTTTCTTCTTTTGTATTTTTTTTTCTTTGCAATCCTATTGTAGAGCCTTTGACTGTTAATACTTAAATGAGCAGTAACACGTTGGGAAGATTTTACTTCTATTGGCCTGTGTGTAAAGAGATGCTTGACTATCAAGGCCATCAATGTGGTACTTCAGAGTCACAGAGTAACAACATTTTTGAAACATCAAAATATTAATCATAGGAACAGCAATGATTAAATTCACCTCAGGAGACGCAGGCAAGGCAAAAAATTGTAGTCAATGAAGTGATAATCACTATGCAAGGAAAAATGCATCTGAAAAGTAAAGATAATATCAAATAACAATTTTGCCTCTTTTTTTTCAATTTTCAGTGACATTTCAGATTATTTTTGCATGAAATGACCTCGGAAGCTGCAAACAGGCTGCAGTCAACATTGAAAAACAAGCAAAATCAAGAGAAACAGAACAGTGGAATAGATTTCAAAAAGCAAGAAATAAAAATCTATAAATAAGAAATGAAACAAAAAGATATTACATGGCAGGAAAGCTGTCACCTTTCCCTTTAGCATTAAATAATTCATGCAACAGGTTCCCCAGCCCCACAAGAAAAAATAATCTTCAGTTTGAAACAGGTAACATTCCCCAGTTGCAGTGTTTCAGCAATGTCCCATCCTACTCCATCTAGCCGTGTTGCTATTTTCTACTTCTCTGTCACAAACTTTGTGCTATAACAAGAATTCTGCCCCATATAAATTCAGTATAATTACTTCCAAATGTTGCTGTGATCTTTGGTTTATTCTGCTCTCTCAGAGATAGCATTTTTGTCCTGTTTACAGGACATAATCTTTTTAATAACTGACTTCAGCCTGCCCAAATTCCTACCTGCTGTCTCCCCTAATCTCAGATTTTTTGAGTGATTTTCTTGTCCCTGATTCCCTGCATCTTTCTTCTCCTTCAGTTTTGAAAATATTCTCCTGGTCAGGGTGATATCTTGTTCTTGGGTCCTTCCCTCTTGCAAACTGTGCTTATCTCCCAGCTCATCCCAGGCTTGTGGTTTCTGACCTCAATAGAAAAACTGACAGTTGTCTCTTTGGTTTGGGAAAGAACAGGATTTTTTTATTAGACTTTTCTTCCTCAGGGAACAGGGTTTATGTTATTATGTTGTCTGCCTCTCAGAGCCATCCCTTCTCCCCCCTTTTGAATCAGTAAGCCTATTTCAGTCAAATTGCTTGTTTCAATCAAATCTCACACAGGGTGGATATATTTAAAAAAATAATAAAAAAAATTCCCAAGTTTCCTGACAGGGAATTTGAAGAGCTAAAGAACATCTTACAGATGCCTAAGCTGGAGGAAATCCCACAGTGTAACTCTGCCTATTGTTACTGGAGTTTCTACACTGGAAAAGGTTTAACAAACAGGAGCTGTAGAGATACTCGAAATAAACTGCTGCTTCCTCAAACTTCTAACCAATCAGTCCTGACACATAAACCCATGCCCAATCATGTTTCGTTATGGTTATCAGTGCTCAAAGAACTTCCTGTCCCTCTTTAATGAAAAGAGTAACTTTCCAACATCAGCTATTCCCTTTGCCCTCAGTATCATGCATGGAATTTGGGTAGGAAGTGAGAGTCAGCCCAGATCTCTATGTAATAATAAACTTGGGGAACGTGGCCTGCAGTTTCTCAGGATCAGATCTAGATCTTGACTATCTATTTGAATAAAAATATCACTTTCTTGCCAGGAAATAATTGTGCACATAGGGAATTTTTTTTTTTTTAAATATAAAGTTCTAGTAGCTCAGCATACCTGTAAGCAAAACAAATTACAAAGGTTCCCCCTGCAGTACATGTTTCACTTTTTCTTCCAAAAAAAGCATAATATGTTTATGAAATTAGGGTACTCCCCCAAAGGGCCTTGAATAATGATAAGATATGTGAAATAACTACTGTAGGCTTTGAAATCAATGTTGCAGAAGATAAGGATTTAGCTGGGATGTAGCTCAGTCAAACCTGATTAATTCTTGCCTGCTTGTGCCTAAGCAACCAAAACTTTCACTGGCAGGCAGTGCAAATGACGAGCCACTGCTCTGGTAGTCTGGAGGGGATTCTTGTTAATATTTATGAAAATGGTCTGCACACTGATTCTGTCTAACTAGGTCTGTCTGTACTACCATTATCTTATCACATCCCACAGGGACACAAAACCTCAATACTGAATTAATTGCACTATGACATTTGGAAGAAAGAAGGAGAAACTGTTCTGCTGGCTGTAACCACTGGAGATTACAAATTGTATTTATGATTGTTGTTTGAGAAGATGAGAAATACTTTTTAATAAACATCTGTCAATAAACATCAAACTGTTTTTTTCCCAATATTTCTCTGCCCTTTTTCTCAAACATTTAAAGATGCTGCTCTCCACTGAAAACAGTGTTTAGCAAGAAGTTGCATTTAACTGGAGCTGACAAGGTTACTGACTTTGCAGCAGTTTAAAAATATAAACAGTAAAAATGAAAGTAGAGATATGATCAAAGCAGTATGAGAAATTTGCAGCATTACAGTACTAAATTGCCTGTTATTTTACATAAAAAGAACTTCCATAGAAGTTATCATAGAAAATAAGCATATTAATTATGTAATATATATATCTACAAACTGACTCACAGAGGAAGCCATGGCCCCTTTCTGCTCACAAGTGTATAAATGTATGTGCATTTTCCAACAAATTACACGCTAACAGTTTTTAACCAAATTTGACAGAGGCAAAGATTTTAAAGCCATTAATCCCTGCCAGCATATTTAAAGTACGAAGTTAAGCAGAGAACTGAGAGCATCTATGAACTCACCTTGAGGGCTGAGCTCATCCCTAACTTGGCACTACAGAACACATGGATGCAAGAGCTTATCTAGGACCTCAGAAAAAAGGGGAAGGATCTTGAGCAACTTGGACCTGAAAATCTAATGACAAGACAGAAATTCATTGTCTTTTCTGTTCCTCGCAGAACAATCATACACTAGTTTTGTGGAGGATTGTTTGCTTTCAAATCACTGGATTTTGAGTGCTGTGTTTCACAGAAGCTGGTGCTGTGAATAGGAGCTCATTTTCCCATGGGTGTCCATGCCTGGTACAGGTGGAAACCTGACTCAACACTGGAGCCCCAGCATAAGTGAGGTTCCAGGATGTTTGGGCAGAGATGTCTATGTACATGCAGGTATTTGAGGAATTTTCAGACCAAAGTTTGCCTCTTCAAACTGTAGACACACTGTAGGAAAATTTCTGGATTTTGAATATGGGTACCTAAAGCCTACACACAGTTAATTTTAGAATTCCAGTCATTTTAGTTTTTTTCACAGTTTTATTCAAAGGCAAGATTACCTGAAAATTAATTTACTTCAGTAGCTGGCATTCTGATAACATAATGGAATATAGATACACAAACTTCCGAAAAAAAGGTTCAATGTAATGCAAGCTAAGTACAAGTGAGAACGAAAGGAACAATGTTCCAGTGAAGCTGAAACATGTGGCAAAGAAATTACTCTACTACCCTTTAGAGCTCAATAAGCAATACCCTTGTTATAGAAGTTTTAGATAATTCTGTGCAATTAATTGCACCCCTGCTATAAAACGTAAAGTTTGGTTTAAAGTGGCAATAGGGTGGTTATAATTTTCTACTCACTTCTATTCATTACTTAATGTCTCCAATTCAAGAATAATAAAAAAGAGTTCTTCCAAAAATTTACTCAAAATTATTGTGCAATATTTACCAGCTTTATGATAAAACACTTTTCCATGAAGAGATTGGCTTCTTTCCATAGACTCACCTCTTTTTTTTTCCTCCCATTAAAATGTTTTGGTTGAAAACATAATTTGTTGATGACAAGTGGAAACATTCAGGTGAAATATTAATGAAAACAGAGATGTATATAATTGTTATATCAGTAGCTCTGGCCCTATAGAACATCTAATGTGTCCTACTCTCCTACATCTTTAGATGAAATCTTAGTCCAATGACACAATTGAAATGTAGAAGTTTGGTGTTGAATCAAAATTGATGTTTTGCTGTTTTCATTCCTCGCTGTATGTGATAAAGTTTCTATTCTTTTTCTGGCTACTCCTGTGTCAGCATAAATACTATTTTTTAGCATGATTTTACTATATTCAAATTAATTTTTTAAAAAAATGTAGGTGTTTTCAAGGAGTGATACACTGACCTCTTTCATATAAATTTAATAGGAATAATATCAATTCCTTCCACCAGCATCTTAGGAGATGACTCATTATATATAAAGTGTTTACTTTCTCAATCCAGCCTCTGCATTACTGTACTTCTTTATGTACATAGGCTAATATTACCAAATGAACTTCCAAGCCAGGAAAGGAGTCGGAAGTCTGCCTCAGCTAGAAGCCATTTTCCAAAGCTTTAGTTGCTGAAAGCAGGAGCTATATTTTTGATTGAAAAGAATCCATGTAAATTCACATGCTGCTCTGGTGTGGAAGGGACACTGGTCAAAACAATCACTTTCTCACTGATGAAATATTTAAATCCTTTTGCACAGACTTCTTAATTTTCACTCACATATGGGGAAGATCAAAGTCAAGTTTGTTTTTATCAAACTAGAAGATGATGAAGGACTTACTATAAAGCACTTTGATATAAAAGTGATAAGAGCATTAGAACTACCTAGGGAGAAGGAGATGGAAAAGCTTCGACTACTGACTTGTTGTTGGACCAGCTTGTATTCATCCCTTATAAGAAATCTGCCTTGAGCTTATACTTTCCAAAAAACACTAAAACTTTCTGGACCAAGAGCCGACTTTAAGGAACACGGGGGAAATGCATTTTTAGAAGCTTCAGATGAGAACAGAAGCAGATTTGGAAGGGTATATCTATGACTTCTCTTGATATTATGCATCCACTGATTCAGGTGGCTCTCAAAGGTCTGACCTTGGTTCCTGGAGGCCAGCTACTTAACTTCAGTTAAGTCTACTGCTGAGGTCTTCAAAGAAACTGAACCAGGAAACTTTGTTTTTCAAATAGTTTGAACAAAAATGCAGTCAGCTTGAGAAAAGGAAAAGTAATGTTCAGGGGACATCAAGGGATCCAGAACAGAGGAGTAACCACAGTCCTACAAAAAGGCATACTGCTCAAAGAACTAAGGTAATTCTCATTCAAAATAAAGTCATAGAAAAATGGGGTTTATTAAATAATTAAATAATAAATTGAATTTCATTTTCAGTTGATGGTTAGTAAGAGGTAAGAACATCTTGAATTTTCAAAATAAGGTCAAAATGTACTTGATTTCTTAACTTTTAAAATCTTTTCTTTTAGTATCAAAACAATTTAAATTCCAGAAAGGTTAGGCTAACTGCTTTGCATCTTGTCTTCACTGACCTAAAGCTCTATATATTTTTCTTTGTCCTTTGGGCTGAAATGTGAGTGTTTCTTTGTGTGTGAGTGAAGATAAGGGGCCTCAGTTTTACCAGAGCATAGATCAGGAAGGGATGAAGTGCTGACCTGGTGAATCAAAGCCTTGCAATGTTGCACTGTCTTCTTCTCACTGTTTCCACCATATTTTTTTTCTAACCAGAGAGTTACTCAGGGTTACTTCCAGTGAGAATTTCATATTCTTTGGTGCTGAAATGAGCCTGCAGGAACTCAAAGAGGCAAGAAGGATTTTACCTAATCATCTGAAACCTGGAGCCAAAGACTATTCAGTATTCAAAAGAGGATTTGGAAAAACAGAGGTGGTGTCTTAGTCATAGGGCGCTTTTTACAATAGTAAAAGGATTATGAACAAAAGACAGGAAAGGCACATTGAGCAATGGATCAGGGAAACTGTGTGGGCAGGAAATAGAA
>VZTN01017032.1:233444-256900 GCA_013400515.1 Erpornis zantholeuca
ATAGAATAAAGAGTAACTCTTAAGTATCCACATACAGGAGCTCTTGGCTGAAATATGCCCGGAGTGTAGTACACTGTTTTGAACACTTAATCATCACCTCTGTTGAAAGTTCTAACAGTAAAATATTTGCAAAATCTAGATAAAGGTAGATTAAGTTCATTCATTATTGCAGTCTAAGATAGTCCATTCATTTCTGTTCTGCAAGACCTTTCATGCAAGCAATAAAACAAAGATTACTGTCACTACAGTAGAAGTAGAAGTCTTATATAAGTTTTTATTTTTGTAGACCTGAGATAAAAAAATTCCTTTTTGTGGTATTACCACTAACAACTTCTCAGAGTACACTTTTATTTCATCAGGAAAGAACTTACAGAGGATGAACAATTTACACATAAGTAGTGGATATTTTTGGCCATGTTAAAATATTTATCTATGAATAAACTAATGAGCCTGCAGATTTCCAGTGTCTGTTTTTACATGACATGGAGCAGTTTCCCCTATAAGCACAATTCATGAAAGCCTCTCCCAGAAGAATAGCACTGGACTGTGCTTTCACTTTGCAGATCCTCAGATCTTTTATGCTCAGATCCCACATGCTCTGCAAGGTTCAAGATCTCTAATTCTGCATGCGGTTTCTTCACAGAGCTCTGATCATGGAGCAGATTTCTCCACTGGGATTTGCATACACCCTGCCTGCAGCTTCACCTCCAGGTTTCAGTTTGGTGTCCTGGGTCTGAACAAGTCCCAGTTCACTGTCACAGCTTGCTGCACTGCCTTCCATCCCCAGGCAGACACCAGAAAAACCATGCTTTGCACTTATATCAAAGCACAGGTGAGCCTGAGTTTCTCTCCAGATTATTCACAGGTTCACACTATTTAGCCACAGCCTGAAATCCGAATTTCTGACAAAATTCAAAGCTAAAAAAGAAAATTACATGGTGTCATTTTCTACTTAAAACATTCCCTTTAGCTTTGATAAACATATCATAAATCAAAATACTCAGGACTTGGGCAAACTGCACTGAAAACAATACGAACAGATCATTCCAACATTAATTTTTAATACAAGTACATAAACAGAACTGCCTACTCTGGGTCTTGCAAGCTCGCCCTTTCCACAGGGACAGTGAAGAATCACAGTTTTTAAAAGTGTCCTGCTGCTGCCATCTGGCCGCCAGCCACCCACTGAGTAGAATTGGCACTTCCAGAGGCAGCAGTCAGTCAGGGGAGGATCGCCTTCCACAAGTGCTGATTTAGTGCCTAAGGAGACAGATTGGCAGTGACATAAGGTAAAAAACTGAAAAATACAGGAGAACAAGAGAAGTGCAAGGAGAGAAAAGTAGAAGGATGGTAGATAGACCATCCATAGATGGGACACAGCCTAGAGGAAAACAGAAGAGAGTAAGTGGAACAGGCTACACTGAAAACAGCAGTTTGGGAGGACACTCAAATGGCATCAAAATTATTCTAGGATGGGAATGGGGGAAGGCAAAGTCTGAATTTCAGGTTTTTTCAGTGTCTCTGACTATAAAATAGTATATGCTTTCATGAGGTTTTCCAGGCCATGAAATTTTGTGCTCTATTCAAATAAATGCTTTTGCCTTTAAGTAAATATGCTCGTTTACATAAATGGTTTTGACATCACTGATTTGCAGTTCCATTATGTGTGCTATTCAGGGATAACAGCAGCAAAGTAGTGAAGGTGGACAAAGTCCAACATTTGAAGTGTGGCATCCATATAAATGTGAATCTGGTGAATTAATTCAGTGCTGGCAGTTCTATGTTCAGGTGAGTCAAATGACTTGTCCCAGGTGATGCAGGTGAAGCCGTACATGGCACAGAGAGGGCCTCTGAAGTTGTGGCTATTAGGTTCTTGTTGAGTTTAATTCAGGTCACTGGTGAAAGTCATTAAACATTGTCAACTGTTGAGAGTTGCAAAAAAGCCACTCCACAATGTGACACCATTTGTTATTTCTTCTAAGAGGAAAAGTCTTATTAAAACAGCAGGAATGCTGCAGTGTAATCAGACGTGAAGTGCTCCATGCCTGCATAGTGTCAGCAGAGCTACTTGGTGCTGTGCTAGGTATGGCTCTGCCTTCCTTCCCCATCCCGGTGACATTTCTCTCTGCATGAAGTCTTGTGTCTAGCTGAGAGATTGTTGACATTATAACAGTCAGAAAAGTTCAGTTAATACACAGCAGATCACCATGTGAAGGCTCTCTCTTAAAAGGGAAGAGGCTCCAGTTCCCTGCAGTTGAGCTTGAATATGTGAGCTTGAAACTGCTGTGCTCCATCCTGAAAGGTCCAAAAATGTTACTCCTTGGCTTAATTAGTCTTAATTCATTAGAGACACTTATAAGAGTTTAAGCAGTAACATTAACATGAGGATTTCCTACCTGCTATTCCTACTTATTTATTTCTGGCCAAGACCACAAAATTTTGCCCTCTCATCAGCCAGGACCAGAACTGATGTCTCCTTGCCTCAAGCCCCACATTAGGGATTGCTGGGAAGTACATTTCCCTTGATTTTAGATTTGGTTGCACCAGGGATAAATCAAACACTACAGTAAGAGCATTTTCAATGGTTTTGTCAGGCTTTTAGCGAGAAAAATTCTTCTTATGAAAAAGAGCAATTTCACATTTCAGAGAAATTATTTTCGAGTTGCAAAGGCATGACAATTTAAGAGCTCCATGCTGCTGTGATTAGACTGCTGGTGGTAGAAGAGTTTGTTTACCACTAGCTCAGGTCTCTCGACGTAACACTGCAGATTACAGCATACTTGTATCAACAGCAGCTACTGAAAAAGTAGTGTCCTCAAGCACACCTTTAAATAGCTGTTTACTCAGGTTTGTCCCATTTTATTGTTTGCTGTTTTCTAGTGTGGAGTAATTCTTTTGGTCTTTGAAAAGTTGGATTAGCAGTATTTTGGTGAGCACTTCTAGGAGATATGGATGTCATGTAAGATGAGAACAGCACTCAAATTTCCCTGAAATTGATCCCTGAAAAAAATGCTTTAACCACTAAACTCTTCTCTAACTCATGGCAACTCTGGGCACTGCTATCACAAGCAAACTTGTGCATTAATTTTAGGTTTCCTAAGGCAGCTGTCTACCCTGAAAAGTTGGTGTGGTTTTAGATGTGTACTCCCTTTGAATCACCTGACATAAGGAAACTTCCCCTTCAGCTGAAGTCCAGAAGATGGTCATGGGTAGGTGCCTGGCTTGCCCTGTGTGCAAGAAGGGTCTGGAAAAAACTGGAAGGGCTTTTATTCTACTCAAAATTCAGATCATGTTCCTGAATCAAGGATTATCTCACCCTAAAAAAGGGTAGATTTAGCTTTTTTTTTACTGTTGTTATTTTCAAAATCTTACTTTCTTACAGCTATGTAACAAATGATGTAGAGCAATGTTTCAGAATAAAAACGGTAAGCTGGTTATGAAAACCAGTCTAAGTATATCTCTGGTAAGCAATCTGCACACTAAAGAGAATGTATTAAGAAAAGTCATACTGGGTTAATAACACTGTGGGCAATTTCCTTGTGGAGAAGAATGTTTAAGTTGCATCCTCCTCTGGAGTCTGACAGAATATCTAGCAATAGGCAACTTCCTTCGCAATGTCCAGACTGCACAGCTAGACATGCTAATGTACCCCACTCAGGAGACCATTGTGCTATATTGTATAAAAACACAGAATATTAATGGATGCCATTTTTAGATGGAATTTGTGAACTATATTAAAATTCAAATAATTACATTTCTTTTCACTAGAAAATGTTTTTCTAAATTTTGTCTAATATTTACCATTTGTTACTTTCCTCTGTTTCCATATGCCTGTCTCCACTCATTCATACAATTGCCACTAAAACCAAAGAAATTTCTTCTATGAATTTTAGGAAAGATTGGTTTCAGTAGATATTTTTTTCACATGTGGGTTAAAATCTGACACAGACAAACACATTTGGCTGCAAAAGAGTAATACAAGAGCAAGTTATGAATTTCACATCTTTAATCCCTTAGCTTCTTGGGTTTGAACAATTTAATGACTTCATTTTCACTGTAATGAAGAATGTAGTGTGTTCTTTGTCACAGTGCTGTGCCTTCTAAACAAGAAGTACTGGTCCTGATCATTATTTCAAACATATGCTCTGGGTGCCCAATTTATTGGCAAAACCCATTTAAGTATGGTGGGCTCATCATCATTGTCCCGTTGCAATATCTGAAATAGCTTTCATAAAGAAATATCCATCTGGTCCCCTGCTTTATTTTATTCTTTGCTTATTTAGATCATAATTACAGTTGTGGGGTATCAGGGTAGCTACAATTCAATATTGATCCTATGTGTAACATCTGTTGAAAGTGCCTGATCTGAATATAATTAGATAGTTTATTGTATTTCATTCTGAATTAGAGCACGTTCTTGCACAACAGTTTCATGTTTCTCAGGTGGCTGGTGTTTTAGCTCTGACAATGGCACTTTGTCTTGGAAGCAGTAGCTGAAATTATAGTATTACTTTTATAGTTCTCAGACTTTTACTGACTGTGTGGACTATTATGAAATTACAGTTGATTTTGTCTTCTGTCTTTCCAGACTATTTTAAATCCAGATGCAGAACAGTTTCATTATGAGTGTTTGAATGCTTTAGCTATGCTCTGCCCCCAAGGAGATGAGGCAGTACTTTACCATCTTGAAATGATACCAAATTCAGGCCCAGGAGGTCTTGGGGGTAACACTGTGATCATCCAGTCCGATTTCTGCTTTGCAGTCTGCCTGCACTTACTGCACTGATTACCTCAGTAAAGGGAATTCTGCTCTTCCACTTAAGTGGGTAATGCAGTAGTAACTGCTCGGTAGCAAAACTGAGTTATCAGCAGAGGGAGAGATGAGGAGGAGATTGTCTTACATAGTTAAACGTTGTTTCTCACAAAACATTCCTGTCACACAGCTGGTAGGGACTTAGAGAGCTTAAAACAGCATTTTAATGTCCAGAATCCACCAGCTGGAAAGAGCCTTCATGGAAATCTTTTATTTTAAAGCTTCATTCTTCACAGCATTTTCTTCATTGTTCACAGCAAAATATATTATATTTGGGTATATCCACTTCTGCAGTGTATAGTGAGAAATTTAAGAAGAGTTACATATGATATAGAGATTGTGACTCAGGGTACGAAAAGTATAGGAAGATTCTTCAGGCCAATATTTCTTCTGTTCATCCTTTACTAAGTTCCCACACATTAATTTTTCTCCCTTTTTCTTCCTAAGAAAATTAGCTCTGAAAAAATTTTAGTTCACAAACACTATATACATGCCACACTAACCTTGCTTATCTGGTAACAGCTCTAGGGATCAGATTAAAATATCTGAAGGTCACATAGATCAGAACAAAAATTTCAACAACACGTCTAGTCAAGAATAAGCACAATTTATTACAGAATGTGGCTTTTTTCAAACAAGGTCTGTTTTCATGATACCTATACTATTATTCTAATTAAAAATATTCAAATAGACAAATGAAGATAATGTTCCAAAATATCTCTGGGTTCATTTTTGAACTGGAGCTGTTTTGCTGTTTCTTTCATGTCTATCCACGTACTCACATTGTAGCTGCACCACTCCTATTAATAGTTTAGAGACCTATGTGTGATAATAAAATGACTGCAGAGCTTAGAGACACAGCTTCTGAATAATGGGGTATTTTCTCCTAGTCAAACTTTGCAGGAAAAGTTCCCTGATTTATTAGGCATTTGTAAAACACATTTTGTATCTCACATGTTTATTTGGATATTGCAAGACACTTGCCTTGCAACTGAGAAATGCAATTTGCACTCAGGAGAAATGAATGCAGTTCCCAGCTCTCTTGCAGGAAAGGCATTCCTGTGGATGGCAGGAAGAGATGAAGTGCCACATTCGCCTAGCTGTGGCTTAGCTCTTACTGTTGTTCTGTGTACAGATTAATGAGAAATCCAAGACACCTACTCTCCAGACACGTCATACCATCAAATAGAGATAGTTATGACACCTAGGTCAGCTGCTGGCAATAGTTGGTGTACTGATGATAGATTCCCTTTCTTATGGGACTTTTTTCTCAGAGTGTGCTGTTTCTCCAGTCCTGAGCCAAGAGGTAATGTGCATGTACATTGCACGTGCATTTTGGGCCTCAGCTCTTGGTCTTTTTGTGTAGTAATTGGTAGCAACAGTTTCTAGAGATTGAGCGCTAATAAGTATTTATTGCATAAATAAGGAATATGAGTTTAATTCATATGACAAAATGTGGAAAACATTTTGGCAACACCCTTTTTATTGCTCTTTTTCATGTTGTGAAAATGTGGCACTGTTGCTTTTGATGGATGTTGTGTATTGCTGGAATGTGCCCTTTCTTCAAATGATTTTATATTTTTCTGTTCGCAGGCCTTGTTTCTTTCTCTTTTGCTGTCTATTAGAGTATATACATTCAATACAAGAAGATAAATGGAACACTGGGAAATGTTATAAGTTCTGGGCAATATTTGGCCATTTATCAGTGAGACAAGAGATTCTCTTTTTTAAAAGTACAAAGGAAAATGATTGATTTGAAAAATGAAACTTCAGTCATCCTTTACTGTTTTAGTTATGCAGTGATCCAAAGTCCTCTATTGGATAAAAAATGGCTAAAAGGTTTTTCCTTCTATTTGTCAGATCTTTTGGTATTTGTTGCTTTTTTAAAAAAAATTTAAGTGAAATTGAAGCTTGAGCATTGACTGTCCGCATTGCTTTTATGCAGTTCAGTTTACTCCAAAACGATCAGAGTAAGGCAGACTCAGAACAGCAGAGAAACTGGCATCTTTGTACCCTTTGCTCACCATTAACTTGTCTGTACTTCATCAGTGAGGGTAAAACCATATATTTCAATGAAAAATTAATTCAGGAGTAACCCTGTATGCCACTGATGCTGCACTTGCATTCTGCATTGGCCACTTTTTCTGGACTCCAACATAACCCAGTGTAGCTCTAATGAAATCAGTGAAATAAAGTGGAATTTAACCATAAAAGACATACATCAGACTTCAGTTGTCAATACATTTTACTATATTTTAATAATTCTTAATTCCTGAGGAAAGAGATGCACAGCACACAGAGCTCTCTTCCTGATTTGTTTTTTCAATTGACTTTAGTGGGGTGGAGGTGGCATCCATGACTCCTGTGGATGGTTTGGACTGACTCACATATCACATGCATCTTATGTTAGATTTTAAATAGATTCTGTTTGATCTATTTAGGGAAGGCATTTTGAAGGATCTTTCATGTAGTGAATGGTGCATATCTTCTTCTTTTATGTGTCTTATCCTGTACCCAGTAGCAGGTCAGTTCCCCAGTCATGGAAATTCAGGAATTGTTCCAAAGTACTAAAAACTGAAGGAGCGTTTCCTTTGAATTTGATGAGGGGAAAAAAAATTAAAAATCAGAAGGATGAGTAATTTAGTCCTGAAATTCTTCACCCAGATATCTGTAGAATATGTCGAGGTGACTCACTTTTCAGCTACTCACCCATACTCAGGGAACCAAGTATCTCATAATGGGAAAGGAGTTAGATGGTGGTGACTGGAACTGAATGAGTTGTGACAAAGGAACATGCATTTGAGAGGAGAGTAACTAAGTGTGCACCATTCAATATTTAATCTAAAACAGGGCTTCCCCGTGAATTTCCCTGAATGGCAAATGGTGTGAAAATGTAGATTTGTAAGGAAGGGCTATAAAAATGTTCTGACGTGAGAGATTTTCTATTTTCATGGAAGTAGGAATAAATTTCCCAATGAATAAAATACAACTAAAATACCACTCAGTTACTGAAACTGCATTAAAGTGTGTATAGAAGAGAAAATTACATTTTTCCACTCTATCAAATTGTCTAATAATAATAGCAGCCATCTTTTAAATGCTACAAATCAAGCTGTCACTTCATATCATACAATTTGACTGCTACATTTCCTTTTTCTTTAGAAGAGCCTCATGGGATTAGGGTGGAACAAGAACTGTCAATTTATGACAAGAAACATTTAATATTCAAAACCTGCTGTAGGTGGTGAGATCTGGAAGAAAGCCCCCCATGGTATTCCCCATGAGATTAACAAAGAGTGGAAATTGTTGGTATCTCATAAATTAAAATTTATATGACAAGGACAGTCCACAGTATTGAAGCGAAACTGGAATTTTCCAATAGTTTTATTAAACTGAAACCAACTTCCCTTTCTTCAGTTATACAGGAGCTAGAGGGATTTGAGATTAAATCCTTTTTTCATGTGCAGCTACTGTCTTTTAAAGAATATCTGGAGAAATGAGATAAACTTTTAAACGCTCTACTCCTGGTCTCTCTTCAATATGGCCTTTTCTGCAGAGTCTTCAAGACTGTCAGCTGAAGAGCAAAATTCAGAATCTTAAAATAATTTAGTCTGGATGGAAGCTTTGGAGATCATCTGGTCCAATCACTGACTTGAAGCAGAGCCAGCCTGGAAGTCATATTGATCTTCAGGGAATCCCTAAGTATTTTCAACAGTATATTCAGAAGCTGCTCACCTTTCCAATTTAAGCCAATCTTTATAAAAAGGCAGTTCTGTTTTGTAGCCTTTCAGTCAAAAATCAAAGTAGAAGCTAAAATTCCTATATTATATCAAATTCCTTCAAGTATACAATAAAATTCTTATATCTATGTGCTATTTTCTACACAAATCATTTTGATATTTACTCATTTGATTGACTATTGAATACCCTTTGTTGCTAGGGAAAAAAAAATTCATATAGCTGGAGAAAACCAGGAAAGGATTAGAGTGCTTTCAAGCTATTACCATTAAGAGGCCTTGGCCACCATCCTTTGCTGCTCTTTACTGCTGATTACTAGCTCTTCCATAAGAAATATGTATGACTATTATAACAGCTTTGTTTGTTAGGGGCATGAGGGAGGAATGTTTTTTTTCCTGCATGTTTTTAATCTCTGAAGTAGTTACCTTTGTACCACAAGAACAATGAATTTGCAGCTGATTTAAACCTATTGTTTGCTGTTTCTCAAAACCATTATTGACTGAAAATGTCAATGACCATGAGTCCTCCTCTGTATGTATCAAATTTATTTTAGTTGTGCATTGCTTTGGAAGTATTGATTGCATTCAAAATTAAACCCTACTGTGCTGTTCAAGCATTCAGTGAATCACCTGTAATAAATTTGATTGCAGAACTTGTTTAACTATAGTATCTGAAAAAAAGAAATCAATGGCATGTGCCAGTTGACCTTTAAGTTAGCAAATGCAATAAGTAAATATTGTTTAGTAACTTCAGTCTTCATGCTGCAGCTATTCTTGAACACCAAAATGCCAAAAAAAAAAAAAATCCACATTTCAGCTGCTGTAAAACAAGAAATTCCTATCCCATTCACTGACTCAGAGCCTGCAGAGACTGACTTTGTATCCAGACTAAGCATGTTTGATTTGTGTTTAAGTTTTCTGTATACTCTGTGTTCAAGGAATAACACCATTCTGTTATATGTTCATTGTACTGTTAAATGTTTCTTTAAAAAATACACTACAGACTTTTCAGCTAATAGAAATTTCGTGATTTTTGACTAGACTTCTGCATCTGGGTCTTTTCTCCGAGTTGAGGTACAAGTAGATACACCTAAGAAACATAGGAGGGAGTGTTACAAGACGCCTACTTCAGACAGCTGTGTTAAAAATGAAGTAGCAATGCTGACTGAAAAACTCCACTTCTTCTCAATTGTCTTCTTCAGTGTTGTATACAAGCAGTCATGAAAACACTTTAGAACTGTAAGAAGTTCGTATTTATTAAATACAACACTTTGGCAAGCTTATTTCCACCCCACACTCTGCATGTAACATCAGTCACACAAGTTTCTTCATATACACAAGTGTGCTAGTCTAGATATTTTAAAAAAGGCACGAAAGAGATATTTTTAAGAGAAGAACATACAGAAGAAAATGCATGAGGGTTCCTAACTATTTAGAGGTGACGCGGTGCTCCTATCCCTTGTGAGGATTTAGCCCAGCCCGGCAGCTCCTGGGATAGGAGCGCGTCTTTCCACGGGTTCGCGGCGACCAGCCCGACTGGAATGCGGCGACCCTTTCAGGGCAGACAGGGGCTTCCTCGAGGGTAAGGTGGAAGGTTGAATCCAAAGCGCCGTGAGCAGGAGCAAAGAACTGAGGAGGCACTTTCTCGAGGGGTACGAACAGGCTTTATTCAGGGAAGATGCCCACGAGAAAGAGCGAGGACAATGCGGTGCAGCCCCTTTTATCCGGGGGCGGACAAGGGGGCGTCACCTTTACACTGTCCAATCCCGCAAGCTCAGGGGTGGAGCATGAGGGTGGGTTCCACAAAACCGAGGACCAATGAGGACAAACCGGGTTGATGGGCAGGGGACTTGACCATTGGGGCGTCGAGGTTTAGGGGATTTCCAAGAGGGTGGATAGCCGTTAGAAGGGGATTTCCAAAGGGGGTGGGTAACAGTCAGGGCGGATTGACAGGACCATGGGGCTGGGCCGGGGAGAATGGCACTGAGGGTTCTAGAACAGGGGAGGAAGACCACACCAAACTTGGATAGGGGGAGGTTCCAAGGGAGGGCCACGGGGAGGAGTAACAGGGAGCAACCATAATACACCAACTGGGGGGGTGGAGAACAAGGGGAACATTCCAATAGAGAAAGGGGTACAATCAACATATACGAAACTCAAACGAACATACAACAAGCATTTCCAAAAGAGTCCAGAGCTCCTTGATGACAATGGTTTGCACACCGCCACATAGAGGAGCGAGCTGATTGATGTGTGTGATAAATAAAAGGACTTGTTTATGAAATGAGCAGGTAAACAGTCAGAATCCTTGTCTGCACCTGCCTGCAAAAGTCCCAAGAGAGTGTGGAGGCTATAAACAGAAAAGGACAAAATTGGATGAGATTTGGTAACCAGGCCACACTCAGCTAGAAGAACATTTTGTATATTGCTAAACATACAAAATGTTAGTAGCTGTCTACTTATCTTTTAAGATAAGCAAGTTTTTATTTAAAATGGGCAAATTCTCTACAGCAATAAGTTTATGCGAGTCTGAGATTCCGTGCTGGCTTTCTGCAGCCTATGATTTTCAATTAAATTTCAACAGAGAAATTAAATGTAAAACACTAAATATATCCAATGCAGCACAATGACACCAATGTCATGGCTACCAAATTCAGAAGTGGCAGGCTGCATATCGCACCTGCAGTCCATGCTCACTCCCTCCTGCGCTGTTCTGATCCTAACTAACTCGAGGTAATTCCTCTGAAACCCATGGATCTGCTGCTGTGACAAAGCTAGGTGATGCACGACCAACCCGCATCACTCATTCTTCTGTGTTGAAGCAGAGAAAATCCTAGAGATCTCTGACTCAATCCTCAAGAGGAATAACTCATGTGATTGATTAAAAGCCTGACAGAAGCTCAGGCAGATTTTAGCTGGAGCACTGAAGACACTGAATACTTCAGCTGCCCATTCTACTCCTCTGCAAGTCTCTCATTTGTTATAAATATTTGTGCAACTCTTCCTCGTTTGAGGTCCATGCTGATGCATTACATAGCAAATAGGGCAGCTCATTTTGTTACCATGATCTCAGTAGAACAAGATGCTATCACAGGACCCGTCTTGAACCATCTGCCATTGCTGAACACAGCAAAATGCTTCATCTTCTGGCATACATTTCTTCTAGTGAGAAATTCAGTCTGCTTTTTTCATGTGACAGAGACTTGTTAACTAAAATGGATTAGCCAGTGCTGTGTTATGATATGTCGTTATGTTACCAAGCCTCTACATACCTTTTGAAGCATAGATACCATCTGTTCTGGCTTTGGCCAGGACAGAGTTAATTTCTTGCAGTAGCCATGAGTGGGGGAGCCTGGAGTCCTTTGCCTGTGGTGAGTAGGTTATTCTCTACCATCTCGTGTCATTGCCAGGGGTGAAGGAAAGGGACTCTCACTTTGGGGAAGGAGGGTGTCCCTTCCAGAGGGAGAAAGTGTGGCTGGGAAGAGCTGGTTGGTATTTTGTCATGGGCTTCCTGTGGAAATAATTTCTTTGCCTTATGCCTTTTGTTGTTAATATTGTTTCTTTTACTGTTTGTTTTCTTATCTCATTGCTTCTTCCATCCAATGGTTCTTATCTCAACCCATGATTTTCACCTTTTTTGGCTCCAATTCTGGACTCCATCCCCAGAGCCAGAAGAGGAAGGGAAAAGAGGCAATGAGAGAGTGGCATCTGGTTTGGGAGAGAGTCTTGCAGGGAGCACAGAACTGTGAGTACTATTCCTAAACCACGACACCACCCCAAACCAATTTATGTACCAGAACTTGACTGAAGGTATTTAATGTCTCATGTGAGTGCAGTAACCACCACCACTAGTACAGCTTCCACCGTGGTAGGCAGCACAAACAGATCCCTTGATGACTATTCCTGGTAACTGGAGGCATATCACAGATTGGAACAGTCAAGACTTTCATATTTGCATACTTCCCCCGTAGGAAAATGTGTGTCCTCCCAGGTCTAAAACAACCACTCATTCTGAGGATTTAATTTTTTTTTTTTACTTGGGCAGCTAGTGAAAATTGAATTAGTTCTGTATTTTTATATTTATAACATTAGTAACATGTCGTGGTAAATTTTCCAGTTCTGTATACATATATTGATATTTTAATGAGCCGGGGCACTACCAACCCTATTAGTCCCATAAAAGGAACAACAGAACATCATTCTCTTTTAATACACTGCCCAAGAAAGTCATAATTTTCTCCACTGAAATGGGACTGTGTAAAATAGCCTGCAAACCACACCTTTTGGAAAAGCTGTTTCTCTTGTATAGGATAGCTGTTGTATAGGAGGGCTTTATCATCTCTGCATGGAAGAAAAGCTTTTAAAAATTTGTTTCTCCTTTTAAAATGCAATTATACCTGTACACATTTTTCCTGTGAGTGAGATTGCAAGTCAGATTATAAAGAATATTCACCAGAAAATCACTCTGAACATCAGGCTGTAGGTGACAAAAAGGGGGCCTATTCATGGGGAGCTCTTGTGAAAGAACATTTTGCCATATTCACTGTGTATAAGACAAAAAACCATGTGGCCTTATTAAGAGGAAAGAGGATTTAGGCTAAACATTAAAGAAAATGGTTTATTGTTAGGGTGGAAAAAACACCAGGACAAGATCAAGAAACCATTAGGCCAGGACAGCAGTTGCATAAGACAACATCTGCACTATTAGTGTTCAGATTTTATGGACTGAGAATATCAAATCCATTCTGATGACCTTTCAGATTTACTTATTAAGTACTATAGTAGCAGTGGCTGTACAGTCATTTGTTTGAAATCAGTAGGCAAAGTAGGTGACATCATGGATTGCAATTTGTCTTCTATGACAGCTTATTGGGAATTTAGGCTCTGGACATGGATGTGGTATTTATTTTATCAATTCAAGGGTTTCAGAAAGCACTCAGAGATATTCTGGTATATTTGTGAAAATATTATTTTGCTTTTTAAAAATATTCAGTCTTCACAAACATACTTAGAAAGTGGGGGGACAGGGAAGAACATTACCTGTGTTTATTTTCAAGTCTACTTGAAGCTAATCTCAGAAATCCTCAGGCTCTCTCCAGTGCCACAAAATAGCTATAAACTAGCTTAACCAGTCTTTTGAGAATGTTCTTACACAAGGGAATTGTCAAATAAGCAGCAGAGAGCTGACACAGCAACTCTTACCAAAAATGCCTTCCTAAGCTTTCAATGCCTAAGATGGTTCCAGGTCATCTTCCCTGGAGCAGATTTTTAGCGTCTAGGTGTGCTGACATGTAAAATAAACTTAAGCAACATTTGATTTGCTCCAAATGACTGGGGATAAAAAAAAAATCCCTAGGAACAGCAAAGCAAAACTGATCTTGAGGCAGTCCAAGTCCACGCAGGAATAAATTAACAAATACAAGTCACAAAAAAACTTCAGTGTTTTAAAATATTATTTCTGAATTTATTTTCACATACGAAGAATCAAATCATAGACCATAGAGTGGTTTGAGTGAGAAGGGGTATTAAAGATCATCTACCAGCCTCTTGCCATGGACTGAGACACCTTTTAATAGACCAGACTTCTCAGAGCCCCATCCACCCTGGCCTTGAATACTTCCAGGGATAGGGCACCATCAACTTCCCTGAGCAACATGTTCTAGCATCACACCACACTCACAGTAAAGACTTTCTTCCTAATATCTAATCTAAATCTACCCTCTTTCATCCTAGGGCATTTCATCCTTACAAAAGTCCCTCTCCAACCCCCGTTAAATATTCAAAACTTGTTCTCTTCTCAGTTCTGAACAACCTCAACTGTTTCAGCCTGTCTTCCTCAGAGAGGTGCTCTAGCACTCTGATCATCTTTGTAGTCATTGTGGACTCATTCCAACAGGTCAATGTCCTTCCTGTGCCAGGGGTCCCAGAGCTGGATGCATCAGCACTCCAGCTGGAGTCTCATTAGAGCCGAGTGGAATAGAATCACCTTCCTCACCCTGCTGGCCATGCTGCTTTGGATGCAGCCCTGGACACAAGTGGCTTTCTGGGCTGTGAGCACACATTGCTGACCCTTCTGTCCACAAGCACTCTCAAGTCTTTCTCCTCAGGGCTGATCTCAATCCCTTCTCCACCCAGTCTGTGTTTGTGCTTGGGATTGCCCTGACTCAGGTGCAGGACCTCACACTTGGCCTTACTGAACTGCATGAGGTTCACACAGGCCCAGCTCTCAGGCCTGTCAAAACCCCTCTAGAAAGCATCCTTTCAGTCCAGTGTGTCAATTCCACCACACAGATTGGTGTCATTGGCAAACCTGCTAAGGGTGTACTCAATCCCACTGCCCATGTTGCTAACAAAAATGCTAAAAAGTGCTGGTCCTAATCCTGGCCGCTGAGGAACACCACTCACCACTACTTTCCACTTGAACATTGAGCTATTCATCATAACTCCTTGATTGTGTCCATTCAGCCAGTTCTGTATCCACCAAGTGGTCCATCCATCAAACACACAACTCTCCAATATAGAGACAAGGATGTTGTGTGGGACTGTGTCAAATGCTATTTACCAGTCCAGGCTGATGAAATCTGTTGATCTTCTCTCATCCACCACTGCTATTACTCTTCCAGAGAAGGCCTACAGATTTGTCAGGCACAATTTGCCTTTAGTGAAGCCATGTTGGCTGTGGCCAATCGCCTCTTTATTTACCATGTGCTTTAGCATAATTTCCAGGAGAAGCTGTTCCATGATCTTGACAGACACTGAGGTGACACTGACCTGAATGTAGTTTCCTGTGTCTTCCTTATTTCTCTTTTAAAAAATGGGGGTTATTTTTCCCCTTTTTCAGTCAGTGAGAACTTAACGGGAATGTCAAATATGATGGATAGTGGCTTAGCCACTTCCATAGCCAGTTTCCTCAGGACCTGTGTCTTATCTTGTGTATGTGTCTTGTCAGATCCCATGGACTTGCGTGCCTTCAGATTCCTTAAATGCTTTCAGACATGGTTTTCTTGATAGAGAATGGACAGTAACATATGGCACTTGTGCAGAGTTAGAGGTAGACACTGTGAATGTGTAGTTTCACCTGTGTGACCAAAATACCAGCTATTAGTGTCCACCTTGAAAACTTTTGCTGTTCTTGTCCCTGCTACAAGAATGACCTTAACATGGGATCTAATTTGTGTCTAATTTGTGTCAGTGAAAGTGGTTCTTTCCTTACATTGTTCTGAAAGAAAAGCTAATGAACTTATGGGAACACTAAAAACATAAGAACAAAATAAAATTATATAATTTTTTCTCCTGTGGGCAGCAGTAGAGGAAAAGAGAACAATTTGCCCAGGAGAGATCTGTTGATAAATGGAACTACTGCCACTTAGTGATTCCTGTTTTAAGCAGATAATGATTTACTGTGTTTTATTTTAGGGAGCTGCAGTTTCTCGTAAATCTGTGAAAATCTGCCCAACATCCTGTTTTCTTCAGGCCACACAATATCAACCAATTTGTTACAAGAAAAAAAGTAATAAGAAACAGCATATGAGTGGTAGGAATTTATGTTTTAGCAGGTAAAGGTGGGAATGTTCTGACAAAGCTCCAACTATCTCTGCAGAATACAGTGGAAGTAATTAATGAAAATAATCTCAGCATGAAGAACAAGACTCCACCTCCTTTTTTTAAAGCTTCTGATTAATCATTCACTATTCCCTTTCCATTATTCTACTTTGGTTTTCTAGGACTTGGGTGGTAAATTCTTATGACTACTGATTGTTGAAACTATTATGATATGCTTACCTCAGGTACCAAAACATTTGGGTGAACTACAAGATTGCTCCTCCTTATAATGCTTAATTACAATATTTTGCTGGTTGTTCATAAAATCGCTTAATTAGAAGACATATTGAATCAATTTTTAGCACATATTACTCATCAAGAAAGTACGTGACAGCCTTTCTAGCTGCTCTCCATCCCATCCTGGAACTGCCTTTTCAGAAAAGACAGGGAAAGCAATGTGTAGAAAGTGATTTTTCACCTCAGTACAGAGGCTTTGAACTTAAGCTTCAAAGTCTGTGCTTCCTCTATGAAGTAATAACAGCCTTCATTTTTTATAGTGCTACTTACCAGCTGCTCTGAAGCATGGTACAACAGAAGACAGTATCATTAAGTCTCAGCATAAATATAAAGCATTTGAAGCATTAAAAAAAAACCAAAAAAAAAACCAAAACCAAACCANTACTAAACCACCCCAGAAACTTGTTTAGGTAGTGATCCTTAGCTCTCTTGTTCGACCATACTAATTACTTTGTAAACTCACTGCTCGTTGTTGGGGTGCAATCCTTATTCTATTGAAAAACATGAATGAGGATAAAGTATGCAGGTATAAGTCAATCTCTGTGTTTGGGTTATGGCTGCAGAAATTATTTTGTACCAGGATGGAAAAATACTAGTAGAGACAACACAAAATTTGCATTTTAGTATTTTATTGCAGCAGTACACCTTTGGTAGGCTACCTATACACTGCCCATTAAGAGCTTTCTCCAGTAAGAATTTGTATTTATGCTAACTAGAACTGAGTTATTAATTGGTATATTACATTTTTTATTTGTTTTCCATCAAATCAAAACTCTAAATCTTAAAAAGAATCTAGAATACAGCCAGTTGATGAAAACTTAAACCCACTTCTTGGACATTTCACAAATGGCTAACATTTTCAGAAAGATAAAATTACTGTTTGCTTTGTTTGGCAGTAACTGTTGCCTCACAAAGATTGTGGCCCAGCTTTCTAGAACCACTGAAAATGTATTTTAAAAGCAGGAATGCAGAGAAGTGATTTTCACCCAACATTTTGAACCTAAGCCCTGTGATGTGTTATCTTCCTTCAATCAGTAATCTTACAATCATTCAGTTTTCAGACTCAGAAACTGATTGCATGAGAACATATGAAAACCTTTAAATAAAGAGACAAATCAATTTCAAATGGGAGTGCTAAAGAGTGCAATGTATTAGGGCACAGAACATGACCTGCAAAAGACACATGGATGAAGGAATGCAAACTCTGCAGTGATTTTTAAAGTCAGTACAAAAAAGGGGGAAACTAAAAGCCTCCTTTTTTTGTATTTTTTCATTCAGTTTATTTACTGTTTCCCTGCAATATGTTATGGAAGCAACAAGACTGGAAAAATGTGTTTGCCACAGGTTATGTACCTTTCATTCCATGCTTCTTACAACTAATAATCATAGTGCTGTACTTATGAAATGTGTACCTCCAGTCCTAGTCAGACAGTTCTATTCTCAAATTAAATTAGTAATAGAAAACCACAAACTGATATGCATGAGAATAAAAAAAAATGAAATATACTTTCATCCTTGCTGAGCTTAAAACAAAGGACACTAAACTTGGGAAGGACCTAAGGGTCACTGCAGACAGCAGAGACTTAACAGAGGACAGGGCACTGAAAAAAGGACAGACTGCAGCACTGTGGATCTCTCTGTTTATTAGTGGCAAAATACCATGAACTCTCTAAAGCATTAAATCACTAGTTTTTCTCGTACTTGTATCTGTAATCATTCTCTGACAAAAGTGGAAGCTAAAAGTCGATATCCAGTGCACTTGTGGAAAAAAAGGGAATTTACAGTCAATATATATTTCTATATTTGAAAGATAATTTAACACTACACCCTGATTTAATCTGAATAATGAGAGATAAACAACTTTTTTGGTCATGATCATATTTTAGACTGGGTGAAATGAATTTCCAAAACAGTTTAAACTAAACAGGAACAAATCCCTTTTCTTCCTGCATAAGACTGGTCACACAATGAGGATAGGAATAGCTTATTCAGTAATACCTATTCCAAGAACAACTTGATATATATAGAATAAACCTTGATCTGGTAGCTTTTTTTTTTTCCAACAATATGTTCCTGCAAAAGACATTAATCTTGGCAACTTTGAATCTCAGAGGAGAACTATTGTCATTCCCGTAAGTACTTTTAAATTATTCCAAGTTAACCATAAACTAAACTATAAATACAGAATTAAGGATTAACAACACCATTTCTCAGACATGACATACAAGCCTTCCATGCTGTTGTGAGAAGCACTCAACATTAATGTCTATTTGGAACAAAAAACTTCTACATATTTTAAGCAGAAATATTTGTGATACAAAAGATAATGATTCTTATTAAAACTATAGGTGACACCAGTGCTGAGAAGGCTTTGAATGATTATAGATAAAATAAGATTAAAAGGGTTAGTATTCTTTCTTGGGGCAAAAAAAGAACACTTTCTCTGAAACACAGCCAATATCCAAGGAAGCAGTGGCTTGTCATCTGAAGATAACTGCTGTCAGAATTTTACTGTTTTGTTACTTGATCCAATTAAAAGGAAAAAAAATATGCAAAGTTTTACTGCCATTGTTTACCTAATGTTAAAAAATAAAAATTAACAGTTTTAATTAGGTTCTACTGCATTGGGAAATTACTAGATAAACAACCAGATTCGGTTAGAGAAAAATTGCTTGGGGATTAAATTAGGTACTAAATGTATTGCTGTTACATCCTGTCTCTAGTAGACCTGCATGACCTTCTGCATAATCTCTCTGGCTGCAATGTACACTAACTTCTGGGAACAGGATGAGGCTTCAAAAATGAGATATCCACATCTAGCCACTTAGAAAACATGTGTCAGTGACTGCTGATGAACATAAAATTAGGCTACCTTTTTAAAACTTTCATAAACCATGCGGAATTCCTAGGATGCTGAAATAACATCTATAGATAGATGCTGTCCATGGCCATTTTTCTTCCTTTCGTAATATGCTGCTGTAGTGCCATGCCAGTAGAGCCCTGACTGCAGAAACCATTGTGTTGGAAAAGAAAATTTGAGGGTGCTGGTCTTGCAAGGACTGTGGATGATACAAACACTGCTGCTATTTCTTGAATGAATCCCTTGGTAACAAACAGCTCTGCCTACAGAATAAGGATCTGCAGTTTTTCCCCTGTCTACCTTGTTGCTAACTTGATCAGATACAAGCATGAATTTTCATATTGCTGCAGTCATGAAGGAAGGGCTTGTTCAGAGGTCATTCTGTGAGATAAATTTGCACAGTGCATTTCCTCAAGGAGAAAATTAAAAGTACTCTTAGCACATTGTCAGTATTGCTAGCAAAACATTGAATGAATGTTAAATAGTAATTACCACTGAGCCAGGGCTTATGTTTGGCTGAGAAAGCTTTTAGGAATGACTCGTGTCTGAAACCTAATTTTTGGAGACTTTTGTAAGATTATTTATAGCAATAATAACCATAAATTGAGAAGGAATGGAGGAGATTATACTTCACGCTAGTTCCAGTCTTTCCCAGATAACATAATCTGTAGGAAGTAGACATCAGAAGTCTTGTAAAATATGTAATGGAGTCACACACTGGTCTGTTCAGTGTACCTAGTCAAGGATGCTATTATGCCCAAAGAATGTGAAGCAACTATCCATGAATGCCTCCAAATGCAGGAGGTGCAATACTGGCCACATTAAAGGTAATGGAGTTTTTGCCTCTGCCTTCAGCAGGGTACAGATTTTACTCCAAGAATAATTCTCTCTTTAGCTTTTAATGAGGACTGCAGCACAGGAATAGGAATACTTTTTCTCTCTTCTCACTGCTTCCTATATGGACCTTCTATAATTCAACCTTTCTGTTGGGCACAAAGTGTATGAACCACGGGAATTTATTAAAAAATCTAATTCATCATTTAAAAAATAAAGAAGAATTCTTTTTTTTTTCTCCATGATTAATCACTGAGTTTGATGGGTTTTCACTAACTACTAGTCTCCTGGATTTCCAGATACCATTGTTTCCCCTTAATATTTATGACCAAAGTACCTGTATCAGGTTAAACCTGTAATAGGAAATCATATTAAGTATAAATACGTATGACAATTCATATCCTAAACATGATGGCTACCTGCCTTTATATCATGCACACCATTCTGCTGTGGGCTTGCCATTTTAATCCTTCATAAATCACATTTATTATCTACTGCTTATTAATAAGGCAGAAAACTAAAGTGAAGAACCAATGCAAGTAAACTGTTTACCAGTAATGAATTTTTCTCCTAATAAGAATCCTGCTTTGCTATAAGCAAAATTAAACAATTGCCTTTTTATGGGATTCCCTTCCCATTCAACACTGGGTACCAAACTAAAGTTCTTCATGCAGGACAGCAGTTTCACTGATATAGTCTTAAGAGCTCTTTAAAAATTGGCATTGATATCAAGTTTAGCTTGTTCAAAAATGTTGTTTAAAATACTAATCAGAAATATTTTGCCTTAGAATTTCCACATTTCATTTGGCAATGTAAGAACTTCACTCAAATATTATGTAATGATCTGTCATACTGGCATCATTTTTACATGAATAATTTTAAAACTGTGAGTAAGCATTGATCTACCAATTTTCTGCTTATGCAAAACAGATACTGGGATATTTCTGATCCTGGATTGCATGAATATGCCTAAATACCAGTAAAATTCCAGCGTGGTTTCTATCAATATCTATTTTATTGACACAGGTAATATAATAATTTTTTTTTTTTTGGAAGTGATTATAAAAACAGTAGTGGTCACTAGCTTTTCTTAGTTACTTGAATAATAAAATATTTTCCTGTGTATACTAAAGGTTAAAGACCATGCTGTTACAGTGCATAAAGCATGAAGTTCAGAAGGGAAAAGATTATATGAATGTCAAAAATAAAACTTTCCCTAGGACTTCTTTTAAAAACTACATCAGTTCATAATTTGGATTTCATAGAGTGATTACTCTCCATCTTCTGTTTATGCAGCTAGAATACCTATAGGTAAAATAAGACATTGGACTGTTTTATGCAAGGTATTTTTAAAAAAATAACACAATTACACATCATCTATCTCAAGAATCTCACAATCTTAGACCTTGATAGGAAACAGTACAATGTTGGTTTTAGTGGTCAAAAAACTACATAACCAGTAACCCACCACATTGTTTGAAAGCTATCTCAAAAACAACTGCAAAAAATGCCAATGCATCATCTTTTAGACTTCCCCAAGTGCATCTCTACATTCTTAAGAGAGAGTAATCAATTAGAAGAAATTAAAAATTTGAAACAGGAAACTTAATAAAACTAATCAAAGTTATGTTTTCAGATATCGAGACTTCTAGAAGACTCTCATTAGCATCACAACATGCATATGTGTGCTTAATTCAACACCAAAGAGGAACGACTGAAAAGAAAAATACCATAAGAAACCAATGTATCCAGAAAGTATGCAACCATCAAACAGTTTGGACTCTCAGTTTTGATCTAGAAGGCTTTCAAATTTTGGCATTTTTGATCTATTGTTCTGTGATCATGTACAGTTCTCAGACATTAATAGACACAGCTGCCAGCTTGAAGTCAATCTGTCACCACAGCAGAACCCAACATAAGATTCCCGTGAACCAAATCCAACATATGTTTTATGGTAAAATTACAAGCAATTGAAAACTTCTTTCTACACGAGGATGACAAATTATAGGGATATTTATTTAGAAATATTTAACTTACTTCTCTTTTGGACAGCTTAGAATTACCATTGAAATATCAAAGACAGCAGAGAAAATTAAAATTCTGTCTCCACTTTCCAATCTTCAGGTATTGAATATTTTAGGAATACCCCAATATTTTAAGTTGTCAGCAAATTCCCTTCAGGTGCATATAAATCTTCATTTCTAAGCTAAAGAAAGGAAGCAGCAGGAATTGCTGGCAAATGATCGGAATAAAGTTTTTGTCTTCTAAACAGATGGAGATAATATACTATGAATCAAGGTATCTTTGAGAAAATAATCCAGTGAAAGATTCCCAGGGCTAAAACTGCTCTTTAAAAAAACAAGAAAAATACCACTTGTCTGTCCGGGATATAACTAATAAGAACAAAGAACAAAAAACACCCTTAGTCATACCTACTATATTAAGATGCTTTTGGGGAGCTGCTTTGACTTCACACAATGACAAAAAGTCATTATCAATGACATTATTATCAATGGGTAATTCTCGAGTGTAACCATTTGAAGGACCACATAACTCACAGCACAGCATATCTGAGCTTTCCTCACGATTGCTCTCTCACAGGGAGTGTTAGTTGAAAGACTCACAACAATATATTATAATTGTACTATTACAAATTGCCATATCTTCAACTCCGACACTCTATCACTTCCCTGCAATGTGTAAAAATGAAGCTTAATATCCCAGTACTTAAACTAAGAATCCCCAGCCTTGTCATTATTGTGGGCACAATAGAAAGCCTTCTTGGAATTGGCCATCCAAACCATGGGGAGGCTTGGAGTTAATTACATCACCATAGACAATAATTTGCTCCTTGTGGTGGTAGTTATCTCTTTCCACAGTTGGTTCTCTTTTTTGTTGCTTTGTGATGTTCCATTAATCACAGCTACCTTTAATCTGTGTCATGTGATTCATCATCCTTTATCCCCGCAGCTGTTCCCATCCTGGACTCTGATAAACTGCTAATTTAAGTGGGTGGTGTCCAACCTTGAATATCACAATGGCTTGTAGCACACCACTGAGAACCAGCTACTACATTCACACAGCCCAAGATTTTTAGTCAGGCTAATTATTCTATAGCCCCTGCTCATTTGTTGGGGTGGAGATCATTTTTTATGTGGGCTTGACGTGACAGGGCATAAAAATATGCAGTTTTTCTAATGTGAGTTTATGCTACTTCTTTTCTTCTCTCTTTTTCCTTCCTGTCTTCAAGTCTTTGAAGTGTTTTCCTAATATGACATGAAGCTGACTATATTTACTGGACTGTGGAGAGGTGAGAGGAAGGAAGAAGGGTTTTGCTATTTTGAAACATTTTCCTGCTGTCTTCCGTGGGAAA
>VZTN01017033.1:4632-20773 GCA_013400515.1 Erpornis zantholeuca
AGGGGCGGCCTGGGCACGGTGAGTCGGTACCGAGCGGGGGGGGCAGGGGGAGAGAAGGGCGAGGAGGAGGAGGGGGAAGGATCCTGTGTGTCTCTCTCGCTCCCTCTCCGAACAAAATGCCGACCGGAAGTGCAGCGGCAGGAATGACTCCCTCCACCGGCGCCAAACACCAGCAGCCTCCCCCTTCCCTTCGCTGCCTCCTCCTCGCCCGATCGCTCCCTCACTTCACCAGCGCCTCTTCCGCCGCTGCAGCTGGAGGGGCTCCCTTGCCTCGCCTCTCCCGGCAGAGCCTCCCCTACGTAGCTCATCTCCCTTCCACACCCCTCCGGCTGCACCACGACTTTATCTTTCTTTTTTTTTCCTTGTTTTGCTTGCCTCCTTTCTCGCCCCCGCCCCCCCCCCCCCTTCCTTTTGGGGGAACGGAACGAGACCGAAGTTTACGCTTAAGCCTGCGCTGAGGATTTGTGAAGAAGGGACCATTGGAAAAAGAATACACGTTTTGGTGTTTATTTTTTCTCCTGCCTAAGCACGGTGGGGAGGACGAGGAAGAGGACTGCAAAATGCTGCCTCGCAGGAGGCCGACCTAGAAAGAGTCCTTGCACTGAGCCCTCAAAGGCGGCAGCCCCTGCGGGTGGGACACTCGCTGGAGTTACTGTCGCCGCTCATGCCCTTCCCTGTGGATGTGAGAGGCCGCGCCGCAAGAACAGAAACGCCCGCTGCTCAAAGCATTGCCGGGGTGAGGGACTTCCAGATGGGCATACCGAACGGGAGTGGCTTTCAAAACCAACCTTTTTGCACGAGCACTGGGGAAAATACTGATGTTCAGGTGAAATGTCCTTCGCTGAAGGCTGATGCTCTACCACCACCTGATTTACTGGAAATATTTTAATTGTGTGTTGTGAAGGAGTGTTTGGAAAAGAGAATGTCCTAATCTGAAAGACTTTCTGATGTTCCTCTGTACAGGTAAAACTGAATAATCATAGCACAGGATAATAATGAAGAAGAATTTATATCCCATGAATTAACTATGTCTTTTAGTACTCACTTAATGTCGTTTTGCTGCTCAGTACTTGGACAAAAATCCTTTCATTTCTAGAGGAAGTATTGCTTGTCTGTCGACTTCAGGAATCAGCTGGACACAGCTGTAAATACCCTGTGACATATAAACACACCCTTTCAGCGCTGGATGAATGTTATTTGTACAAAGGGATACAATCCTACACCAATGCACTTGAATCTTGCCAATGCTTAGGATTTTTTGAATACTGCTCTGTCTTTAATATGGATTTCAAATGCATCTCTCAAGCCTAAACTACTACAAAATTTGTAATTTTGGGTGAATCAAAGTTCGGTTTATAAGTGTATGTGTTGTTGTTTAAAAGTACAGAAATTAAGATGGCACTGGAAAATACGGTAATTCAGTACTGGAAATACTATTATCTAATGGCTCATATTAACAGAGACAGAGTGAACTGAGTTCTGAAAAAAAAGTATTACAGACCTTTGTTCCACGTTAATATAAAAGGTCCCAATCCTATAATCGTTTATGCATTTATAACTTGAAGTTATCCATTTGAAATAAAGGGGAATAATTGATGTTGCAAATGAAGAGTGTCCTTAAGTCTTTGCACCTAGTTTAATACATTGCAACTCTGTAACTCAAGGAGAAAACTATTTACCTTCTGTTGGTAATAAAATATAATTTCATGAACTTCATGTCTGGAGTTCATGTACCATATATATTTGTACCTATACATCTATGAATTCTCAGAAAAATGTAATTCTAAAATTACAAAGATCAGGAATACTATTTCAATCTACTTCTAAATGATTGTTACCAATTCATGTTGATAGAGTCTTTCTGTGATTTTAGTAATTTATTTATATAATTATTTTTTCTTAGTTGGTGAATTAATATGTAAATAAAATACAGAACATTGAAATTTTAATTTTCAAATGCCAAATATGTTTTAGACTTTACAAACATCACAGTCAGGCACAACACCTATTTTTTGATTATGATTTCAGTGAGACTATCACTGACCATTTTATGCTTTTAAAATTCAACTAAAAGAACTTGTAAAAATGGCTATTTTACTTGAGTACTATGCTGTTTTACCTGCACAAGAGAACAACTAATTTAAGCCTTTACTTCTTTTAGAAGGTGTGTAACACATATGGGCAAATCAAGACTTTATTTTCCTTAAGGGAAATTAAATTTCTTTTATTCCATTGGATATTACTGTAATTCACTTTTTTAAATGAAAAATCAAATTCTGCATTCAGACAAGTGGTTTCTGGTAGTCTTCTTCAAAAGCTCACTTACAGCAATCTATCTCAGAATGGAGGCTCACTGTATTCCTAAAAATACTTTAGTATGCCCAGATTCATCTCATTATGCCTGAAATGACCAGAAAAAGCGATAAATCAACAATTTCAGATTACCTGAAAACTACTGTAAAAGCCTCTAAACCTTATTTCTGTTCCAGGCCTTAGTCATGGGGTGGGGATAGTCCTAATCTGTATGGGAGGAGCTATGCAGCCATGCAACCATGACTGTAGCACAGTAAGAAGCATACACTGCATGAACAAAGCTGGTCGCAATGTGGAACAGGGCAGAGCTATCTGAATTCCCCTGACAAATCCACACCTATGTAGTCCAGAAAATGAACTGCAAGTTTCAAGGTAAAGCTTTAGAACCTAATCCTACTCCCTTTGATGTCAAAGGCGAATGCATCTTTTGCCCAAAACAAATGACTGGGTTCCCATAAATTTAAGATATTTATATAGTTTGTTATTCTCAGACTTGTTTCTTGTTCTTCAAAGCAAATCTTAATTCAAAAGAAAGGATTTAAAGTCTTAATGTAGAGAGTACCGGTTTAAAAACATTTCTCAAGCAATTTTCACAAAATATATGGAAAACTGTAGGTATGTCTCTTGCTGCTGTTTACAACTGCTGCTACTGTGTACTGAGATAAGCTTTCTAAATGCAAAGATAATATTTGTGAGTACACTGCTGAAAGTAGAGAAGGGACCTCTTTGCTCTCCCCACACTGATGTTAACTTCCCTGACTGCTACATGTTGTTATTCAGCTTCATAAATTATGGACAGCATGTAATACTGGAGTAAAAATACACCTGGCACCAATGTTTTCTTAGATGTGATTGTTGTAATTTGATTTTTTTTTTCTGTAGAATGAATGAAAAACGCACTGGTTTTTACCATTTTTGTCTCTTTAAGGGCTGGTATAACATTCAGGTACCTGTCATTTTAAGTCGTTATGTGATGCACAAACACTGTGCATTGTGTTTACCTCTTACTAATTTACAGGTATGTATATTATCTGTATTACAGTGTATATATTTCTAGCTTGATTTTTAAAATAAATGGGACACGTCAGTAAAATAGTTTTTTAATTGTGATTGTATATTTTATATACTCTCTCAATAATTGAAAATAACTTTGCTTAAAAAGTGGGAATTAGTTATCTGAATACAGTAACACAATCATTAGCTATCACCCTAAACTTAATTTCTCAAGTTTTTTAGAATCTGATGTTAAGGCTGTACCACACAACGATTTGGAAGAATTTAATAAACAATACAAACAATACAAAGTTATGTTCTTTGCACTGCCTGTAGTTCACAGGAACAAATAATAACATCATCTAACTGATTGACTGGGGAATATTCACTGTGAAAAGTGAGCAACCCAAATATGAAACCTTCAGTGGTACAAGTTAAATAAAAAGCCAAGGAAGCCTGCGGACTGAGGAGTCAAATATTTGTATGGTTACTTGCTTTAAGTTTACAATTTCATGGAGATTACTGATTTTTATTTATTTTTCCTGGTAAGCCAAGTGGAGGTAATACTTTTTCGTTCTTCTAATTATTCAGCTTAATTGACTAACAAGAATTTAATATGAAATTAAATAGTACTTTTTCATTTTAAGTAATACACTTGCACTATCTCTACCATGTTAAGAATGAACTTTGGTTTGTACACAATATGAATTCTATGGCAGGCATATATATTAAAATGTATAATAATGTTTCTGTGGAGAGAAAATTACAGAAGACAAAACTGGTACTTCCATTTGAATGTTAAAGTAAGCTCTTGATTATGCAAGGCTGTAGGGATTCTGAATAAAGTTAAAATAAAGACAATTAAAACATGTAGTTTAGATTATAAAACATACATAATAATAAGACACATTAAATAATTGAAAAAAGGCCAGTGATAGACTGCTGGACAAGTAGGCTGTCCCAATATTGTTACGTCAGGGCCATAAAAACAGACCTAACAACAGTTGATTTTTGGGTGAGGATAAATTATCAGTTACATGCTGTAATTGAAAGTAATCTGAAATCCAGCCAACGATGTTCTTTAGGCTCTTTTCTCATTTTCTCATTGCTGAACTTCAGAAAGGAAGCAGGTATCATTTCTGATACAACTGCTGTGATTTCCCATAATTGTTTGTTTGTTTGTTCTTAATTTGTTATATTACTCTATCCTCTCAATTGTCTTGGTTTATCTAGACACTGAGAGAACAATGTACTGTCATGTTAGCCACATAAGTAATACTGTTCAATTTCCTACAAGTCTGCTGTTGAGGCCCACTATGGAAAATTTTAAGATAGAAATATAAAAATATTATTCAAGCTTTTTTTTTTCTTTCTCCACTTTTTAAGAAGTAAAGCTAAATCAATAAGGCAAATAAATGTGGACATTCATCTTCTGGCAAAAGACAGAAGTTAAAAATTGGCCTTAAGGGCTATTGTATTCAGCTGAAAGGCATACTTGTATGCATTAAAAAAATTTGAGAATATCATAACATGCTTTAGATGCCTTGCTATTCAATTTTTAATGAACTTGCCAGTGAAAAGAAGATTTAAGACAGAGATATGCTTATCTATATAATGTATGTTGAAAAAGCCTCTTGGACTCAGGCCTTTAAAAACTGCTTCCTTGGAAGAAGGAACTTTCCAATTCTTTAGAACTTTTAGCTATCCTCAGCCAAAGCATTAAATGGCTACATATACAATATAAGGTTAAACATGCCTGGGACTGTTCTCTGGCACTGGGGCTTGTAGCCAGATAATGTTTCATGCTTGACCCTTCTTTTCTTCAAAACAGGATAGTCACATGCATGTTTTGCCTATTGGGAATGGTTCCTGACCCATACCAACTCCTAAACTGTGCACAGAAATTGTTTGGGAAAGTGCACGCCGGCATGCTTTTTCCCAATGTCCATGCGTGTTCCATTTATGTTGCACTTTATAGACACACCTAAAGTAATCTTAGCAAAGTGATTTGCCAAAAGGAAGGTAAGAAGAAACTTCTCCTAGTTCCACATCTAGGGATAAATCATATTCACATTTCTAATTATTTCTTTATTCAAGCAATTAATGACCTTATATTTATCCGGAAACCTGATAAAAGAAAGTTTGAAATTGAAATTTGGCTATCAATTTAGATATTTGTTCACATGAAGACATTTTAGAAAGTCCTACACAGTGACTAAACCAGACTTCTAAACTGCAGCAGATGCCCCTCTTGGTTTAGACTTCCTGTGGCCTTTATGAAAGGATGTTACAGTGAGGTCAGGAAAACATAGTGCAGTTAAATGAGCACAGGTAACTTTTGCACTCCTTTGGGTTATGGCTGCCAACACCAATTTGTAATGCAAATTACTTCTGAAGTGTAATTTATGGATTTTAAGATAAGAATAGAAAAGGAGTAAAGATAAATAAAACATCATCAGTTATTTTCTGAATGCTGAGTATTCTGCTTATCACTTCTTTTTTTTTTAATGTAGCTGGACATATGCTGGAAATTTGCTTCTCAGCATGGCCACAAGGGCAAATAGCAGTGCATCTACTTTGTCAGGACTTTAGAAGATGTGTGGATGCTCCATTAGTTAATCAGAAAGCAATATAAATTTGTCACTGATGCAATTTCTCACAGACTTGCAATACTGTGCATTTTGAAGCACAAAGCCTTTTTAAAACTTTTGTTTAAACTTTCAGTAAGGACAATAAGTGCTCCAGAAAACTGAGCTGTTGGCCTGGAGAAGCTCAAATTAAATACAGATAAATGTTTCTGCCTAGGTGATACAGCTTAAAAATCACATCAAAATGATTTATTTATGAAAAATGTCCTTTTCTGGATCAGGATGTATTTAAATTCCAGTTTTTGATGTTTACATTTCTGTATTTATCTTCCCACTATTTTAAAATACGTGCTCAACTTCCTCAGGTTTCTTAAACATAATTCATCTTTTAAAAGAAGAACACCTTAGAAAATTTTTTCCTCAGAGATACACACTTGGAGAAATAACATGCTAAGCAAAAGTACTTTTCTTAAACTTTATAAATAAGTGGAAATAATTTTAAAATCTTGATGATAATGAAAGACCACTAGTGTGCACAGCATTGTTAATTTGTAGTTTTGAATTATTATTGAACATTTTGTAGGTTTGCCAACTTTTTCTATTGTTGATTGCATTCCAGTGCAAGTACTCATATGAAAAATTATATAGTAACTCTCCTGAGGAGGCTGTGATCTGTATACCTGTGCTATTGCTAGTATGTTTTCCGTGCTGGGTTCAATTTATTAAGGTGGTCTGCTATCCATAAAATTGCTGTTAGATAAAACATATTACATCTAATTGGTATAGACAGTGCTCTTCAAAATCATTGTAAGAAGTAGTTTATCTTTCTGAAAAAAAAAAGAACCGGCTTCCACAAGAACGTGGGTGCATGTCACCACCAAAAACAAAGACACATGTTTTGTTGGATATTTGAGGGTAGGCATGTGTGAAAAAAAAGATGTAAAATGCCATAGAAATAGATCCAGAGAAGACACAGAAGCCCATACATAGGCCTGAGCAATCGCCGGGAATGTAGCTGTAAGAAAAGCAGACCAAGAGAGATTCAAGATGACTGACAACCAAAAAAGAGCTGAGATTTTGAGTGAAACATTCACATGATTTCAGAGGAAAAGAATGTACACACAATCTTAATAGAGTGCATCAAAACATCTGATGCCATATATTTTTTCTGACCAGAGACACTGCACTAACCAAGTCAAATTAAGTAAGAATACACTGCCAATTTTAAAGAAAGTTGCCTTCCAAATAGATCCATAAATTACAATAACTTGGCAGCATTCAAACTATGCATTTCCCTGTCAGGAAAATATGTGCATATGCACCACAAAATAATTTATATACTTTTATTCGCTAGATTTTTCCTAAACTTACTCATTACTTTCATACTTCCATTGCTGTTTCCCCTCATTTCAAGACTTTCTTAAGTCTTTTGTTTATTCCAGGCTACACTAGTGATTACTCTCCTTTGGTTAAAATGCTGGTTTTGTCCTGCATTTCCTTGGGCAATGTTTATCTTTTCTCTGTTGTTAGGCTGTGTTTTCCCTAACACTTTGGATTGTTTCTGTCTTACTTGCTCCTAAAGGTTAGAGACAGCATATAAAAGCCCTTACTCTCTTTATTTTCCTATTTTGATTCTTCTTCATTGGCAAAATAATCCATGATGTGAATTTGTGACTACTTCACTTAAAGAATCACTGGCTTAAAAGAGGATGTCTCTATAAAAAATTATCTTACTGGGTTAATTTTTTTGTTATATATTGTGTTTATGGAATAGCCAAATGCCTAGAGAAACAAAAGAAGAATGTACTATGAGTAGAAAATGAATGAAAAACTCACTTTGATGGGTATGCCATTTTAACACTGTAGAAAAGGAATTTGTGATTGAATAATGTTTGGATAAAAAGTTCAGGTAAATAAGGGATAATCTGCTGGTAAAGAGATTTTTTTTGCGAAAGCCATTTCTGTTTAAATTATACGATAACAGAAAAAGTACTTACATGAAAAACTATCAAACAAATTGTTATGTCTGAGCAGACCTGAAAATATGATCTTTCCTTTTTTTAATTTTTTCACATCAAATTTCATTTGGACTTAGGTGAGTGGAATTTTTTTTTCTTTAATTTAAAATGTAAATGTTACATGTTTATGATTGTCTGTGAATAAGTTTGTATATTACTAAACTCGGATGTTGCCTCATAATCTTCAGAAATACTAAAGCTGACTGTCCAGCCTAGGGGCATACTAAGTAGACATGTTACCCATATCTGAGCTTTCCTTGAGAATTAAATTTTATGAAAAATTGATCATCTAAAAAATTAGTGATAGACATTTAGGGAATTTGTTTTGGTTTTAAAAACTAGATTTATAAAGGTAAATGCAGTTTTTTCTAATCCATCTGAATTTTGAGTGGGAAGTATGTTTTATTTTACAGTTAGTCATGATATCCTTATTGTACCTTTATTTTTTACATCTTCCCGTAAATACCATCTAGAACTTGAAAAGTGAGAAAAATCCCTAGTATTCCTTTATTGTTGGTGGTTAACTCGAAAATATAACATGGCCTATGGGGGAAGGAGTGTCACATACATAGCCTGGCTGTGAATCTTTCTTTCATTATGATGGACATTCTGTTACACATCATTCCAATGACCTTCATGGTTATGAAGTTAGTATAAAACTGTATAACAGTTGAACAATCAAGATCTACCAAACTGATTAACTTTAGTGGTTACACCTTCTTCCTCCTTCTCACTCCTTCAATAATCTTCCCTCCCAACAACAAAATTGTGTATATTTAAATGAAGATTTTCTTACCAGGCCTCTACCAGCTTTACCCTCTTCTAAAAGCAGTTCAGAGATGTCTATATGAGACTTCTTTATGGCTGGTGTTCTTCACATGTAATAGATATAATTTGTCCAGTTCCCAAAAATTTCATTCAAAATGCTATTTACTGCTGTCAAAATGCCTGAAATAGAAAATTTGACATGTAATTTCAGGGAAGTTATAGAGCAGTAATAACCTGGCTATAGGAATACAACTACATGTTTAGGTAGATGTCGAATAATATTTAATTATTGCCCCTAGGAATATGGGGCATTTTTCCATCTGCAGAGATTTAAAGTATAAGCTCTTAGAACTCTGTATGTGCTAGGCAAAAATTTACGATACTATTCATCTAATAGGTTTTCTCCAGCATATACACTTCCCTTTGACTGCAGAAACATATTGCAACTTTTAAATTAAAGTTGCTATTTTTGGTTATGTGGTAAGGTAGAGCTCAAGAAAGGTTCTGGATTGCTAGTCTAGTTCACTGAGATCCTTATTTAGCCACAAAAACAAACAGTGCAGGAATAATGATTAAAGCACACTTCCTGGTGCTGTTTCACTGTTGCACTCCAGAGGGACCTAGGTTATAATGTAGTTCAACCTCTTAAACATTTCTCTGGAATATGTGGACTCTCCACCTATACTATGTTACCACAGTATTACTGAAACAATGCTGCTCAGCTGCTACTTAAAAATAATTCGGCAGAGAAGAAATCTTATAAATAATACAGAAGAAAATATGTTACAAAATTTAATTTGGCTTCTCAAAGACAAAGCCCCTCCTATTCCCTCATTTTAAGTTCTAAATTTGTTGATTCTGTGTGGTTTTGGTCTGCTTTTAAGTTTCAGAGTTTCTCAAAGGAAGTGGGCTTGGCATTTTATAGTTGCCTGGGAAGCACTGCCCGTGCTTATGATTCCACAGAAATATTTCTAGTATGATGGAAAGCTCTCTATCACTAATAGATGCTCTTAGACCAGCTCCTTCATAACACTTGAAGTGCCCTCAGTTTCCTTCTCTTATGGCGCAGACTTAAGAACCCAGTTCCTCACTTTCTTATTTCTTATAATCAATAAAAAAGAAAAAAAAAAAGAAAAAAAAAGTTTGTTTGGGGTTTTTGTTTTCCATAAACGGACATATTAAATCGATCCTAAAGAAAACAGTCAATGTCTCTAAGACACTCCAAAACACTGGTACGAGCAGATGTCTGAAGACACCCTCCGCCTGTTCCCGAGCCGCCTGGGGCGGATCTCAGCCCCGGCTCTCCAACACCCCCCGTGAAATCCGGCCGAGTTACTCGCGGTTCTGCTCAGGACTCCCAAATCTGTTTGTCACACCTCTTCCACTGGGCTCGGCGCGACGGATTCTATTATTATTTGAACCAAAGAAAGCCACTGACCCCCTGACGGAGCAGCACCCCGGGCTGCCCCGGCCGCTTCCCGCGCCTTTGTCACCTCAGAACCCTCCTGCCGTCACCGCTCCCCTGACCGCCCTTCCTCCTCTCCTCCCAGTCCCTCTCAGGCAAACGAGGCCTGTTACAAGCAGCCAGTGAAGAGGAAAACTCTAGCGATGCTGAAAGGAGAAATTAAACTGTATCTAAAACTCCTAAAGCGCCCTGCAAGCCCCAAACACGCTACCGGGGTGCCGCCTCGCCTCCTCCCTCAGACCGGGCTGAGCGCAACTTGCCCACGCAGGAGAAAGGACAGAGATATCTTCAGGATTTTACCTCAGGTTCACCTGTTTTATCTCACAGACCTGCTTCTCGTGATTTATAAAGACTGCTTATAGCTCTCCTTTCTGAGTCTTAACGTTATCTGATATTGAATAATTAGCAATGTGTAAGTGGCTCCCCCCTCTCTTGAGGTAATGGAACAGTCCTCCGGGTTCCAGGCGCCGAGGCTCTGCGTTTAACCCCTTTCCTGCTGATCCCAAAGACTCTGCCGGACGGAGGCGGAGTGGGATCCTGCCTCGGGCTCTGCTGCGCTGGGGCACTGCGGGCAGGTCAGGGTGGAGTCAGAGTACAGGAGATGTAACATAACAGGAGGTGTGAAATAGGGGCAGCCATCACCCACCCGCAAAACGTTCTTAAATGCCATCAGGTAAAGTCATCCAACATGTTTTATTCGTACTATTGTGGAAACGTGTGACAGAGTTTAAATAGTGTTTGGGTAAACTGAGGAGGGTTTTGTTTTCGTTTTTGTTTGTTTTTATGATTCCCATAAAAAATTTCTTAGATCCTATATAGACGGCACCTACCTGTCCCCCAGGCGAGCAATCTCCTCGTCCCTGCAGATGGAGCATGGTCCTAGCTCAGCCGGAGCGGGTGCTTCCCTCAGGTGGGCTCAGTCATGTATGGAAAATCACGCTGTGGAAAGCCAGTGTCCATAAAGAAGATAGAGGAGTCCTGCAACTTTGTTCGCATAAAGGGAGAGGGTCCACCGGGGCACACGACCGCAGGGTTTTCTCTCTCAAGGTTTCGGACTGCGCAGCCCCTTTTTATCCTAAACTCCCTGCCGCACGTTGCCGTCTTCCTTTCCCCGTTGGCTGAGGTACTGGGAAGGTGCAGCCTTCCCGAACCGCCTACCCCATATTCCCCTCTTGAATCTGTCGTTTTACCCCAAAATTCAGAAGTTCAGGCTTGTGCAGGCTCATCTTTCTGTTTCAGGAGCCAAGCTGTCCGGGCAACAAACCTGCTTCTTGAAGTTGGTAGAGACATTAAAACCCATTTCAAAGCCGTTAACATCCATACCTTCACCCATAGAATTATTTGCAAAGACATTAGCACATATCTTCCCAGTCACCTCTCAGAAACTTTTCTCTTCGGCAATAACTGGAGAAATGGAGGTGTCCTGAGCTGGAGAGATAGGGTCCCAAGCTGCCTTTCCCAATTTAAGTGCTTCAATGTCTAAGGTAAGATGGTATGGGTTTTTGACATACAGTCTTTCCCAATTGCAGTTAGTAAGATATTAAAGAAAATTGTAGGTTTTTTACTTACTTTTTAAAATAATAAAATGCAAAGGGTGATTTAGTAAAAATTTCTGGGGTTTGTCTTTCTTTTAACTATTCCTTATTTCTCTATTCCTTTTTCTCCTTTAACTTCAAGTGGCAATTCAATCCCACAAAAAGTTTTTGTTAAACAAAAGCATGTAAAAACCATATGATCTTCTTCTCAATTCTTAGTCTCTTCAGTCTATTGCCATATTAAAGAGAAACTCCATTCCCCTTCCTTACATCATCTCCTAGGACCACAGTATTGGATCCCTTTGGAGTTTACACTGAGGTTAATGCCTGCAATGAAATGTTTTTCTTTCAGTATCTTCCATCTTTGACAAATTTTCCAGATTCCTTGTCAGAACCATACTTTTTCTTTCCTTTCTTTTTCATTCTCTGACTCTCGCAGGACAATGCTCCAAACCATACTGAACTGTATGGCAAGAGCCATTTACACTTCTTAGGAAGAAAGGAAGGAATATAGCTTAAAGTAAATACAGGGGAATATTGGTAACATTACTCCAATTTATTAAAGTTAATTCAAGTTATTAATTATTAATTAATTAACTAAAATTAATTAGGCCTGCACAGGTAGCAAGGACCATGTGTAAAGACTTTTGGCAGAAAAATTTCTGCAAGTTGCACTGGTGCAGGAGAGCTTTTTCCAGAAGCCTCCCAGGTGATATGAATGGATCTACAAACTAGATTTCCTTGTCTGCCTAAGGCAAGGGGAGTTACTTGTGCTGGTGTCTCACAAATCACGAATATTTGTATAATATTTCTTTCAACATATTAGGCATTAGAATATTTAAATTTATCGCAGTTGTGTAACTTCTGATCTGAGAAGTGTTTTGCACTTTCTGTTTATGTTTCACCATCAGGCTTGGTTATCTAATCAAGAAAGCACACATGGTATACAACTGCAACTACGGTCTTCAAAAGTAAAAGGAGAAGGAAAACTCATTTTGCAAAATAACAACAAAAATTTGAAAGATTTTGTTTGCCACATTGCAAATGTGTAATGTCTGCTTTTGCTTAGAGTTGGATGAGTAGTTAATAAGAGGTATAACTTAGGGTATTTTACTCACCCAGTCAATTTGGTTGTTTGCTTTTCTTCAATCAAATATAGAGCTTTCCTTTTCATATGAAAAATTGTTGTGAGCACTGGGAACTTTGGAGGTGGTGTTTGATTCTGTTGACCTCCTGATCCCCTCACTAGATAGAAAGCTGCTCTTTAACATTGTGGTCTTATAAGATGGCTACAATTCCTTGGGTTTGGAGTTTTGTTTTTTGTTTGTTTTTGGATCTTCAGGTGTCCTGGTGCCCAGGAAATTCCATCTGAGAATGAAGAAGAACTTTGCTGTTCAGTGACTGAGCACTGGAGCAGATTGCTCAGAGAGGTTGTGGAGTCTCCCTCACCTGAGATATACATGCCTGGACACAATGCTGTGCCATGCACTCTGCGATTGCCCTGCTTAAGTGTGGAGGTTGGACCAGATGATCCACTGTGGGTCCTTCCAATCTGACCCACTCTGTGATTCTGTGAATATATTTAGGTATGAAAATACACAGTTAGGCCAGAAAACCCAAACCCTAAGTGCTCTCTTGATACGTGAAAATAAAAATTACATTCTTTAACAGCTGAAATTGGAATGTACTATTGGAAGTACATGCACTATGATACCTCAGTTCCAGTAAAATTTTGAGAATAGTTACCATGTCCCTCTAACATCAATATCAATATAGCTTTTAAATTTTAGCCCTACTAGATGTAAAATTTGTCTTGGAACCAAATTTTTCCCGTACTATTTCATTAGAATTACTACTTTAATTTTACTATAAAGGAAAATAAGCACTAGAAGTCTTTCTCTGTTCTTTGAATGCTTACCCTGTAGACATTGTTTTTCCAGTAGTGCCTTCTTGTCCTTGTTTCAGGAGCTGAGCACATTGTGTCCAGCTGATTTATTTCTCTAAAATAATTATGCCAATCTGTGGCTCATTAGTTTTCAAGAAACTTGTTTTTCGTAATGAATCTTTACTCCAAATGACGGGTAGGAACAGTTTCTAGTTTTTCACCTTCAAACAAGAAATTTATGACATTCAAAAAAACATGTTGAATGTTTTGGTCCGAGGAGGCAAAAGGTTAAAAAAGGTGATGTATGCAGATCTCTTAGGTTGTTATTTTGAATATACTCTGGTGTAGCCTCTTATGTGGAAGTTAATTGATCATGGGGCATAAAGATTTATATAAAGCACATAGTGTGCAATCCAGCAGCCAGGGAGTTCAGTCAGGAACCTGCTCTCACACTCCTGGAGCTCGGCTGTGTTAGGGGCAGCAGGATTCTTCCCCACTAGATGGTGATACAGGAGCAGCTCTGGCTTTCCTGTTTTTAGAGCAGCAGGTGCACCTTCCGCGAGTTCACATTCCCACTTGCAAATAGTCTCTAAGATATAAGCAGACAATTAAAAGTACTTTCAAAAAGACTTCTTCCTTGTTTTGTAAAAAGCAAAGATTCTGGTAAGATTATAAAGAAAGTCGAATTTTACAAAGAGAGAGGAAGTATTTGAATCACTCAACGAATGTGCAATACTTATTAGAACACTGGAGGAATGTCTGTTTCAGAAATTTGACATACTAAATGGCATGAGTTCGACAGTCTTTTGTCTAACTCAAAAAGAATGGTTTAATTCATCACATAGCAATCATTCTATCAATCCATACAGCATGAATGATTCTGTGAAAGATCTTAGTTATATCAGAGGGATGTCTATGGAACGGTTTTTAATATGCAAAGACAGCAGCAGAAGTTGAAGCTGTGAATATATTTAGAAACACAGGTAGGGAGTTGTATCAAAAATACATTATATAAACTTTAGGTAACTTGATGTTAAGGGTTGTGGGAAAATAATAGTGCATATGAAAACTCACTGATAGCAATTAAAAGTCTCACACTTCTTTCTCATCTGAGAACGTTGAGTGTTTTAAAATAAATAGGAAAAAATCCTCTTTAATTGAGCAATTTTATAAGTGTGGACCAGTTGCAAAAGAATTGCTCCACAATTCTTGCTTCCCAGTAGTTTCCATTCTTCTTCCTCTGATCCTCTGCATGTCTTACCCTCATGCAGTGCTTACCCTCAAAGGTTAGCATCCTTCTAAAAGGGTGTGAGTTAATGGAGATGCAGACTACAACCATGAAAATATAGCAAATGGAAAATAGGAACATTGATTAATGAAGTTAATTTGGAAAGTTTTGTTTGTTAATTGTCAGTGAGAGGCAAAGAGAACTCCTTCGTGTAGTTCAGCAAATAAAAAAATAACTTCACTGCCTATATTGAAAAATTTAAATTGGGCTTTGCAATTTTCCTTGTCAGTATCCAGTTTTAATTTCTGAAATACTAAGATGTGAAAACATTCCAGTATGAGTTGTTGCTATTAAAAATAGGCAGGAAGTAAGACATTTTAGGAAATAAGAGTTTTTCCAGTATGTTTTTTTTGTTGTCAGTACAATTATTAATATTAGATACCAAAACACCTTGGCTGAACCTTACCAGTTCAGACTTTCCTTCTGACTTTCTTGATTTTCTTGATGTTGTGACTTATCCTGTCTTACCATATCTCTTGTGATTGTTCAAATGTTCTTTTCACAACATTGATAATTATCTCATCTGTTCAGGCAATACATAGTCTTATTCTTGAGAAATCAGTCATAATTTTTCTCTTTTATATTGTCCTGAGTGGGATCAGATGATATAGTGATAATATGTCCTGCCTCTACTGTAGTTTCCACTGTTAAAAAGACCAATAGTGTCACATCAGTGGATGAAAAACAAATTACATCTAAACTCCTTAGAGATATTTCATTAAGGTTGCGGCATGTATTTACTGGAATTTCTACACATAATTTAATTTTCCCTCTCAGCTTGAGTGATACAAGTGCTTGGATATAAGCTATCACAAAATGATCCTGTCCACTTCTTACTCTGGGAACATATACATGTTCACAGATTTTTCCTAATGCTCTACCTAGTTCCCACAATAATTTCTGCTTCTCATCCACTTTCTGTCTTTACTTTTACTACCTACCATAGTCTTGAATTTGAGGAAGAGTATTTCGAAAGACATTTATATATCCCCAATAAAAACAGAAAAAATAAATATTTCACCATTTTGTTGCTCAAGTAATGGATTTCTGGAACCACAGTCTTAGGCATCAGATTTCCAAATTTGAAACAGACAGATTTAGCAAAGAAGAAAAAAGAAAAAGGAATATAAACTGTAGAGCAAGCAGGTTAATGAAATGGTAAAGCAACAGCATTAAAAAAGTAGTGTAGAAAGTTGTTAGTGTTGAGCAAAGAAGTGATTTTTTCTATCTCTTAACTATGTTTGCCACCTTCTGCCAAATTTGCTTGTGCCAGGAGTTAACTGACATT
>VZTN01017033.1:20944-47676 GCA_013400515.1 Erpornis zantholeuca
GACCTTAGGAAGCCAAGTTCATGCTTCCCTCTTTACTAGTATTTATCCATGTGTCCATTATTTGCATGTTTTAGTATCATTTTTACCAATTTTCCTGCAGTGAACATCAGGGTTTCTAGGCTGTAGTTCCAGGTATACTGGGAAAAGTTTTATAACAGTAATTTTATTTCATGATAGTTTTGTTGTGATAGAGGAAGTATGGCAGTTTTAAGGTGAGAAAAAAGAAAAATTATTTAGAGCTTTGTCTTGAAATAAACAGGCAACATCAGTTCAGGTAAAGTGATAAAAGTAATGACTTTATGCAAAATTTATACAGAAATGTGCCGAGAAGCAAGACTTAGTCAAAGGCATTTGGTATCTAACTTACTAATTATTGTGGTATATAGACTTGTTGTTATGTATCGTAATAAATAAGAATACTGCCACTCAGGACTAAAAACTAGTTTATGCTTTTCTGCAATGTGGTTTGAGTCCCCGTCTTTAAGACTGGCAAATGTGCATTGTACTTTTTAAATGTATTCTTACTAATGCCATACATACAACTATGAATTAATTATTATCATTTAGTGTCTGTTCTGTTTTACATCTAGCTATTTGCACAAATGAATAAACCTCCCTATCCTGTTTCTTTCTTAAGTAGACTCAATACATGCAATTGCACACATAATAATTTTCTTACTTGGTTAAGAGAAACTGATATAGTGTCTTCAGTGATAAACACACATATTTTTTTATCTCCATTTTGAAACCAAAGCAGTATTTATGAGTACTTTTGGTTAGCCTTGGCATAGTAAATTTTTCCATTAAAAAAAAAATCTATTAGACTACAGACAGAGATGTCTGTAAAATAACTGTGTTGTTGTGTCACTGTGATACTGCTGAACTCTCCAGTAGAAAAGGGAAACACCTTCTTTCAGACCCAGTCTGTTACCTTTGAGTAGTGTTGGTGCAAAGTTTGGAATTTTCTTCCCAAAAGTGTTTTGACTTGGGCAATTTCAACTCTTTGGAAGCTATAAAATGTGAGATTTCTAGTTAGAAACATTCAGCTCTGTTGAATGAGAGCTGTAGCCACACTAGAGTGGTTTGCTCATGTCTCATTTTCAACCCCTGCCAGTGCTTGAACAGAAGTTGCCCTTCTGTCTCTTCAATGCTTTTTGCTGCTGTTGGTGCTGCCAACTTCTTTGCTTTAACTCTGGGGATCTGGCTCATTCATTTATTTAATCTCAGCTAATTTTGAATTTTCTACTCTGAGGTGTAGAGTCTGTTTTCTAAGCCCTTCCCTTGATCGTTAAAAACCCTATTCTGATTGTATGAAAGAGAATATACATGTTGTTGTTTATAATAACTGCTTGTTAGTACAGAATGCCAGCAAACTGTATTAACAATGAGTCAGAAAACAACCCTCTCACCCTAAACAGCTTACAATTTAGATAAACGGCCAAGGGAAGGACTGAATGGGAAATAATGAAATAGTAAAACAACTGAACAGCTGAGTTCAATGCTTATCTTTTTATGCTGTTTTCTCTCTATTTTTTTACCTCAGAAGTTTAAAAATTTAGTTAGTGCTTTGTTTTCCTACTTGTTTTTGAACTGACGAGGGGATCTGACTTCCATGGACTTCTTAAGGCCCACATACAGAGATAAAAGAAGGAAAAATGCAAGTAAATATACTTAATAAGATACTATTTTGATTTTGGAGGACAAATCTATAGATGTTAGTAGAAAAATCTTATTTCTACAGACTATTCTAGCTGCACCAGCTGTTACTTTACTGTTCACTATAAGACTTTTTCTTATAGAAGGTACATATTCTTCCAAATAAGGTATATATTCTTCCAAATAAACTATTTTAGGATTCATGTGCACTTCTAATTTGTGTCAGTTTCTGCTAATACAATGTAGAGCAGATTAATTCTGATAATAGAAAGATTCACAGCAAAGGGTAAAAACAGTTTACAGTTGTCTTGAAACATCATTTAGGGCCTGTGCTGTGCTCTAAATTTGTAAGACTACAGATATAAGGTCCATGGCAAGGACATACCCAGACATGTTTCTGTCTAGGGTGGTTTTCATACCTAGACTCTTACTTAATCAAAATGATCATAAAATCTTCCCCCAGTAAAGTCTCTGGGAAGGTTAATGGTGCAAACACTGCTTTCTCTCTTGGAAAGATAAATCACTCAGCCTCAGCTGGAGCAAAAAATTTTAATTTGCCTACCGTGTGTCTGCAGTGGTGAACAGCCCTCAGAATACGGAAGAACAATGTGTTATGTATTTTACCCAGCGAAAAGCTTATTTGAAAATTGTATGTCTTAGTAGCTACTACAGGAAGTGTGATTTCTCTCTATCTGATCAACAAAAGAGCCTAATAAATCGTAACATACCACTTTGTTTTCTGTTTCACTACCTCAGTGTGTATCCTGCTAGGGAATTTTGTGGCTTGAAATGTGGATTTTCAGAGAATGTTATTTGTCATAGTTCTGCAACCATTTAATTTTTCTAAGTTTCCCTAATATTCTGAGTAGCTGTTGCTTCAGACATGAACTGATGTACTGTGCTATTATTGACAAATCATATTATTTCTTCTCTCCCAAAATATTCACAAATGATTCATTGAACAAGACATAAAAATAAATGCAATAAATTGCACAACACATTGGAATAATATTCAAATTAAGGTGCACTTTTTAGAAAATACACACTTTAAATTGCATTAGTTAAATATCTTACTAAGATAGCAATTAAAGGAATCCCTTAAAAGAACAATGGTTTTAAAAGGTTTTCTTCTTCGGCTGTAAATGATGTTAAGGAAAATTTAATGAAAATGTAAGTAAACTTTAAGAATTGTACCAGACAGTCCATTTATTTTTTCTGATATAATTTAGAAGTACAGGTATACAAAACAATTAAAAATGTTTTTTTCCTAAGGCAACAAAGACATAGTAATAGAAATACACTTTGACACTAGGATAAGTATTTGGTGATAGGGTAATAATGATATTAGCACAGTTGGCTAATAATTCCCGGCATTAATGAGCTGCTGAAATATTTTGCATCTAAAATTTGCATCACATGCTTTCTATTTTTAGAAAAATTCTACTACCCCTAATATTATTATTTTTTAACATGCATGATTTGTTTTATTGTTATGCATTCACCAGATTTAAAAACCATTTTATCTTATTGCACTGTTTGGAAACCCAGTTAGTAATGCATCCATTTGTGAAGTGAGAAAAAACCAAAATAAGCAGATAAAAATCATCTCTTTGGCCTAACAGTAGTTTCTTAAGTCTCATGATTCAAATATTAATATAGAATATAAAACTTTATTAGAATGATGGTCAAAGAAGAGGAGTAAAATATCATTCCATGTGTTGAGGCATACATTCTTCCTCTGAGTGGCAGAATCTGTCAGTAGCTATATCTGTTTAAAGTACAAAGGGGTGATAAAAGAGAAAAAGGTGCTTTCATGGTCAGTCAGGATAAAACATCAGGCAAACGTGATGGGGTGGATGAAATAATTTCAGACTAGGCTGAAGTTTGGTAGAAGTACAGCACGTAGCAGGATGCAAAATATTAACAAGTTCTTGGAATGTATTGGCCACATTTGTTATTTCAACCTTAAGAAGGAAAACAAGGTGGAATGCATCTCACATTCAAATCATCAGTACAGAGTTCTGTGAGAATTTGAAGGTGAAAAGCAACGCTTATGATTGTGGTAATGAAATTGTAGAAGTCATGATTTCCAGGATGAAAATAAAAATATTGTTAGTAAAAAAATCCCAGAGTAAAGGATCATAATGGAATAAAGATCTCAGGATGCCAGCACATCATTAGAAAATAATATTAATGACATTAAAGACAGAAGTATTTCAAAGTGAAGAAGCTTGGAATAATAAAATGAAAAATGTAGGATAGTAAATGATAAATTTGCAAAGAAAGATGAGAGAGTATTAGCAGAAACCCTGAATATCTATCAATAATCAAGCACAATATTTGGATGCTTAGATAAAAATATCTTCTGTAAGATATATGAAGTAATATGTTCACTGTGTTTGAAACTGAAAAAACCTAAAATAGAGTGGGGTTTATTTCAGTTGTGACGACTGCATTCCATTAAAGTTTTGGACAACTTGAGAATCAGTAGAGGAAACCTGCTGGAAAACATGATATGGCTGACAACTTCAACAAAATGAACCTTACAAAAATATGAATGAACAAAATAACAAAATTAATTCTGGCTGTATAGCCAAACGTACCATGTCTTGTGTTCAAAAACGTAAAATGTATCTGAAAATGGGAAGACAACCACCAGTGTTTGTTCTGACACAAGAAATGAGAGCTCAGTTTGCAGGAATAATGATTTATGTAAAGCATTAGACGGAAAAAAAGATAAACAAAAGCCAGTATTTTCACAATTTGATAAATACTGAAGTAGATGGCCTGCACAGATTGTAGTATCTTTACCACTGAAGGACAAGTGATATGAACAGTTTAGATCTTGTCTTTGGGTAAGAGAATGGACTAAAACAGTTTCCTTTCAATTCTTTATGATTCTTGCCTTTTATATGTCCTTTACAGAATGAAGTCAGCTGTGAGAAAAAGGCACAGAGAATAGCAGGGTAAATAAACCATTGTCTTTATCTGAATTATCGTCCTTTATTAAAGCAGGTAGAGATTTACACCGTAATTTTAAAAACAGGAGACCTGCATTTTTAGTTTCCAGTTGGAATATAAGTTTGTAACAAAGATAATAACAAATTTCATCTCTCTAATGAGACATTGATGATAAGCATTTTTTAATATTTCCTTGTATTCTGGAGCTAATGGGATTTGTACCTATATGAATGTATTTCATGTAGTTCCACAGTAATATAAGGACGGTAAAGCCTAAATTCTTTCTCAAAAAGGACTGATTTGATATAGCATTTTTATTTAAAACCCTTCAGATTGTACCAATTATGAAATTATTTATTTCTAATGAATCTACATTAGACATTATCTCCAGACCATCACTTGTAGATGAGAGCCCTAGCCAACGCAATGGCTGTCTTGAGCCTTGTCTTCACTCTGGGACTACATTTAAAATACTAAACTATGGTAAGTGAAATTTAAAGTATAGAGCTGGGTTAAGAAGCTTTTTTGTCATTTTTATGCATGTTGGTTAATAATAAGTTGTATTGCCTTTTAACTTTTGGTTGGTTGGTTGGTTGGTTGGTTGGTTGGTTGGTTGGTTGGTTGGTTGGTTGGTTTGTTGGTTGGTTGGTTGGTTGGTTGGTTGGGGATTTTTGTTTGGTTGGCTTTCGTTTGGTTTGGTTTATTGATTCTGTTTTTTTTCCCTCCAGACTAAAGCAACTCACAGAAAATAAAAGTCTTTCTCAAGTTGAGAACTGTAAGGAGTTTGTTATCAAAAGTTGCTTTTGGTTAATTTACTTGCTTTTGATACTTTCTGTAAAAGAAAGCGATGAACCACATTTCAAACACTGTAAGGGTGGTAAGACAGCTGTGACAGTTTAGGGACATAAACGAAGTTGAAACTGGTCATGAAAATCATCCAATGGTGGTGGTGATGACTTTATTATGTAGGCGGAAACTGGAAGCAGCTCCCAGTTTGTCTGCTTCCTTTTCTTGTCTGTTTTGGGTGTTTTCAATTTCAAATAACACATTTCAGTGTCTTCTGTCTTTTAGTTAAGGTATGGATTATGATTATGGTGTAGGTTTGATCTGTGTATTTGATGCATTTGCTTGATAAATTGTTCAGGAGTTATGGAAAAATTGACCTAAAGTCCAATCCTGTTAGTAAAAATCTCCTATGAACTTAAAAAAAAATAGAGGTAGGCTCTAAAAAGGCTAGCATGCCTTTCATGATCAGCTTTTGTTCCAACAAGCTGTGACAATATTGCTTTTATATAGTATAACACAACCCTTGTAGGTTTGTGATACTACAGAAGACAAAGAGCATAGGGATCACTTCCAGAATGAAAATTCACTGTTTTCAAGTGCATGACTTCTCTTTCTGCTGCTTAAAATTTTCCAATAAAAGGAAATTGAGACTAATGAGATTTTATTTCTTTGTGTATCTGGGCTTTGTGCCTATGGTGATCATTTGAAACAGTCGTCTAAGTAGCAATATTTAACTTACTTTGTATTTCAGTTTTCAAAAATGAAGAGGATATGCCTTGAAGGTGTTCAGGATAAACTTTTTCTATAGAATTACTCAGCTGCTGTAGTGCTCTTGTTTTATCAAAAGTGGAAAAGAAAAAAAGACACAATTCTCACATAGTATTCATTCAATTTTTAATTAATGTGGTAAACCATACTGCTGCCTATCTATAGAGGTTTTGTTACTAGTATCTGTCCTGCTTCACTGGATTACAGATGTACAGGAAAGGTGATTTTTGTCTTCACCTCAGCAACATTCACAGTCCTTTTTGCCCAACATGCATCTACTCATTTCAGGTTGTTTTCTCTCCTCTTGTCCCAGAGAACAGAAAAAAATCTTGTGACAAAGTAATTAAATAATTTGTTTCAAAATTTTCCCATGACATTTACAATAACCATATTTTGCTCATTTTCATCATCAGGTCTATAGATAATTTTGTGTATCTTAGTTTAGCTGTTACTTTGCGGTCCCTTTCCTTGTACCGACTTTATGTATTAAATTTCCTTGTACTGGAAGATGACACTGTACTCTTTTTGAAACAGTTAATTGTTTTTGCTTATTATTTAGTATCATGGTGAAGGCTTTTGGGTGGTAGATAACCCAGCTAATAGGGAAAGTTAACAGGGTAAGAAATACTTTGTAGGACTTCATACCTTACATAATTTGAGTGTCTGATTTGAGAACTTAGCTTAGTTCCTTTTGGGGAAGACTCAGTTTTTTCCATAGATAAAGGTAGCAGGTTTGGGTGCACTAATACTTAGTTACATTTGGTTCAAATTAACATGTAAATCCTAAACTTGGGTATAAAAATAGTTAGTGTCTCTCTAGAAAAATGACACATTTAAAAGTAAACTTTGGTAAAGTTTATAAAGTTTTGACTCCCCTCACCATCCTGATTTTTACATGTCCAAATACTTTTCCTCTAAGATGCTCTTCCTTTAAAAAACTGCTTTCTACAACACTATTCTACTATTATTGCTTCAATATGCATCAGAAAATAAGTGAAAAGTGCATCTTCATAAATTTTTTAGCTTTGAAGCAAGCAGCTTGCTTACTTTTGTTCAGCTTTGCACAACAGGCTTGGAAAAGGCTGAGCCAGTGCCCCGAATGTGGCCAACACTGATGGTTGCACAGCTCAGGGGACCAAACAAGGCAGCAGAGCAGGAAGGACCTCTGTCCTCATCACCAACGATTTCACTGCACAAATTGACACCTACTGCCCTGTGCCCCTTGCTAACACAGACAGCACCTCTTTTGTTCTTTGATGTGTTTGTTCTTGAAGGAATTTTTACTGTTGGATGTAAGTAACTGTCACAGAAGTTTACGAAAAAGCCTGGTTTCTTGTAACAAGAGACAAAAAGAAAACTCTTACCTGGAAAATATCTGAATCAGAAGTTGTAGTCATTAATCTTTTCCTAAAAAATTTTTCTTCTTTAAACATCTGGTCTATCTCAAGAATGTAAGTCAAATCCCGTGTTAGTTGTCGTGTATGGTTCAAATAAGTCTCGTCCATTCCAAGGCCTTAATTCAAAGCCCTCATCTATGTCTACATTTACATCTGTTGTCTTTGTAAGATCCTGAGAACTTCCTGTGAGCCCATTTCTCTGCACAGGAAAAACTTCCTTGACAGATTTGTCCATCACTTGCCCTGCACACTTAAACATACAAGGCACAACCGTCAGTATCACTACCATAACGATCAACACTTGTAAACCTATCTTGCAAAGCCCCCTTAGCCAAGGTGCATAGCTCCATCCTTCAAACAAAAAAAGGATGGTGTCTGAGCCTGCTGCCTTGGCTAAGGCAACCCAAACATTTGTTTTTGGTTGGCTCACAGGGAGTTCTGCATTGCAAGAAACAAGCAAAGACAGCAAAATCCAGTAAAGCATTTGATCCCACTCCATTCTTTCGTGAGCTACTTTTTGGCAAAAGACTTCTTGAATATCTCAACTCACAAATTATGTTTTTGTTCCTCCCCAAAATTACTTGGGGATTAAATAACTGGGGTAAGAAGGGGTAATTTCACTTTAGCAAATCCAATAGGGGGACAAACCTTTGCCAAACACAATGGATACCACGCTTTTGCCAAAAGAGCTCTACGAAAGCAACAGTTCACACATTTGTCATTAAGATGAAATCAAGGTCTGCAGGTTCCACAGGCGAGCAGGGAACGTCAGGCGTGACTCGCAGTCTCTCTGTTTGGATCACGTCTGCGTGCTCGCCTCCTCTCTCGCCGAGTCGTCTGAGCGCTCTCGTGCACAGTAGGGTTTGATGTTCTTCGCGGGGATCCACCTGGGTCCTGCACCTGTAGAAACACAAGCGTACCCTTTGCCCCAGGTTATTAATCGGAAAGGACCTTCAATTTGTCCCGTTTCAGGATTTCGGATCAGAACAGGGGGATTCCCTTTCAGTTTTGCTTGTGTGTTATTTGAAAAATGCCTAAAAATTGGTAGATCAGGCTCTGCAAAAGAGCTGTTTAAAAAATTAAAATTGTGGTGTCCCTTCCACTCCCCCCTTCTGTTGGTTTAAAATGCATTTTAGGGTATGATTTATTCTTTTAAAAATTGCCTGTGGGGGAGTGAGAAACACTAAAGGTGTGGTGAATATTTTAGTTTATTAAAAATGTGGTTAATTTTTTGGGGATTTGTATGTGGGGTTATTATTTACTTTGATTTTTTGGGGTACACTTAGTGAAGCAAATACTTGCAAAAGATGTTGACAGGCACGACTCAGTTTCACTTGTTCAAGGATCTCTGGCAATTTAAATTAATTTAGTGGTGCATAGTTGATGCTATACTTTATTTGAAAGTATTATTCTAACATTTTTCTGTTCATCTTTGCAATAATTCTACTTCAAAGAAAAAAGTGTTACAGGCAGTCGCAGGGGAAAAAGGAGACTGGAAGACTATGAGCTGAGAGAAGGAAAATTTCAGCTCCCAAATTCTTCTGTGTTCCATTGGTTTAAATGTTACTCATGAGTTTTTAAAAAATATTTAAAACATTTAAAATATTAATTCTAACATCATATTAAGGCAAAGAACAACCATTTAAAATACTGTATTTTACTGTAGGACATAAATTGTTGTTTTTCTTGATTGTATTATTTACAGCGCTTAGAATTAATTTTGGCATGAGAGGTACTATGGAAATAAAGATGGCATGTTTCCTTCTGTCATGTACTGTCATCCCAGTACACCTACAAAGACCTGATTGGGATTGTGGGATGGGAAACAACATCCCTTGAAGTTAAATGATGGAATTGATGTCATGACGAATGAGGTAGTGAAAATTAATTACTCTGCATGCTCAATAAAGATTTTTCTAAACGTACACACCCTACACGTAACAGTGAAATTGTTCCATTTATTAGCAGTTTGACAATGTTACTTACTAGATGTAAGTTCTAAACATGAGAAGAGTATTTCCAACTGAGTAGGAAGAAGCAGAAATCAGTACATTGGATTTAGGAAAAAAAGAGAAAAATCAGGGAAAAATAGGAAAAACAAAAGAAATTTAAATAAAAGAAAATAATATACTGTATGATTTCCCAGGCTATTTGTGTTTTCTTGTTGATAATAAGGTTTTTGCTGATAAATACTTCAGAAATTAAGATTTTAATCTCTCACATCCCTAGTATCACCCATGTTTGAGCATCAATGATGCTTTGAAACATATAAGTCCCCCAAAATTTCTGTCACAGAATCTTAATTGTGTCCATTTGTTTGCTTATCCTTCGGAGTTTTTGGATTTGTGGATTCATATTGACTGCACTTCTGTTGTAGTCCTCAGTCATTCCATGACTACTTTTTATTATTAACTTTGCAACCTCTAAAAGTACTTTAAAAAGCACTTCATAAATGTTGGGAAACAAACTACCCAGCTGCTTGAGGACACTTACCTCAAGCCAGTGTAAATAAATAAACTAAAGTATTAGTTTATTCAATCTTCGTGTATTTTTTAAAGTACTAAGGTCCATATTCTGAAGAGGGAAATGATCTTTTGTTTTTAAAGACAATAATATTTTATTCAAGAAAATATGATTTCTACATATAATTTGAAGTCATAATAATTTTCTTCTGTTAATCACTTTAGAGAAACTCAGTAGCGAGGGCGAAGGAATATCATCTGCAACACTTCACATCTACAAAACAATTTGAAAATTCCTCTAGAGTAATTGTTTACTGGTTTTCTTGAAAGTCAGTCCCATTTCTTCCTATCCTCTCACAATGGGAACTACTGTACACAACCATAGGATAACAATGGTCTCTATTCTCCCAGCAGTTACCAGGGAGACTGAGCTACTTAAGAATCATGCACATTGGAAGCACTTTCAGTTAGGGACTGGGAAAAGCAAAATTGTTCCTGAGTAAGAAAAACAACAATCATGTTTATCTTTGTACAAAATTGGATTTGCCTCACAAAAAGTATTAGGTCAGTTTTCACTCTGCATGAGTAGGTGTATGACACTTGTGCCAAAGCTTTGAAAAATTTAATGAATTTCAGGTAAATGTCGTGACAGAACAATGTCTTTGAGCTCAAAATCTTTTCCTGGTCATGCTAAGCAGAATGGCGAAAATTCATGAACTTCAGTGATGTAAGTCAGGACCATAAGAATACATTTAGAACGCCAATGTACTTGCTGATTATGATTATGGGTTTGCATTTAAATCCACTGAAGATTTGTGTACTTTTCCTAACTGGATATTTATTCAAGTGGAATGTTGTATACCATCACATACTTTGAGTGGTAGCTGTTCTAATGACAAGAATGTTAGCTTCTTAGACAAGAACGTTTAACCTGATATAATTTTAATAAAAATTCTAGTATATTTTGCAATATTCACTTCTTCATTCTGTAAGCTAAGAAAATTGCACTACTCAAAATTTTTACAGGCAAGCTAATACCTTCTAAACACCCAGTCCTTTGAAATAACCAACCTAGCTGATCAAAGGAAGCCAGCTGCTTGAATCTTCTTGGGTTCAGCGAAGTTTCCTATACTGTCTCTCATAGTATTCTCCTAGACAAAATACCCAGCTCACAACTGGGTAAATACACCCTGCCATGAGTGAGCAACTAGCTCAGAGGTCAGGCTGGGGTGACATCAGACTGGTGACTTGTCACTAGGAGTTTCCCTGCCCTGTCCTCTTCAATATCTTCATAAATTATCTGGATGCAGTACTGGAAGGGATATCGAACAAATTCACAGATGGCACAAAACTGGGAGGAGCTGTTCGGTCTCTCTAAGGCAGGAAGAACATGTGAAAATCCTTGGGAAATGAGAGAGCTTGACAATTACCAATCATGCAAAGTTTAACAAGAAGTGGCTGCTGGATTCTTGCACCTGGGATGGGGCAGCCTTGCCTGTGTGTATAGACTGGGGAATGCGAGGCAGAAAAGCAGCACCATGGAAGAGGACCTGGGGGGTCTGCTTGATGGCAGGTTGAACACGAGTCAGCAGTGCCCTTGATGCCTTAAATGGCTACCTAGAAAAAGAGACTAGACAGGAATAAAAGAAAAAAGGTGGTATTTATTTGAAAGGCCTTCAGATGCACACTTTGGGCTCCAGAGGGTCCTGCCCCAGTGGATCCCAAAATGAATGACAGGTCACGAGTATAAATCAGTATAAATTCACCAACCAGAACCCAGGCAACGATGTCATTTCCCCCAGCTTGTTCCCCTGTCCCCAAACCCAAGATGATGGTTTACATTTCTTGTTCTGGCTGTCCTTGGAGAGCAAGTTAGAGAGGTTTGTTATGTCTATCTTAGCATAGAGAACAGCACTTAACAAGCTACAGAAAACTTCAGAGTTGCACTAGGAGTACAGGATTTGAAAAATATAAAAGCTAAAACTTAAGGCATCACCCTGGCAGCCAGGAGGGCCAACTCTGCCCTGGGATACATCAGGCACATCCTTGCCAGCTGGGCAAGGGAGGGGATTGTCCTGCTCTGCTCTGCTCTGCTCTGGGGCAGCCTCACCTCCAGAGCTGGGGGCAGCTTTGGGTGCCACTATATAAAAAAGGCATTAAACCATTAGAGAGTGTCCAAAGGAGGGCCATGAGGATGATGAAGGGCCTTGAGGGAATACATTGTTCTTCGGGGGATTGGTTGAAATGCTTTGTGTTTATACTTCAGCCATGTGAGGAGTGGCTGAAGTCACTTGGCGTGTTCAGCCTGGAGCAGCTGAGACTGAGGGGACACCTCATTGCAGTTACAGTTTCCTCACAAAGGGAAGCAAAGCGTCAGGCACTGATCTCTTCTTTGGGGTGACAGTGACAGGACAAGAGGGAATCTCCTGAAGTTGTCAGGGGAGGTTTAAGTTGGATGAGAGGAAAAGGTTCTTCACCCAGAGGATGGTTGGGCACTGGAACAGGGTCCCCAGGGCAGTGGTCACAGCCCAACAGAGCTCAAGAAGCATTTGGACAATGCTCTCAGGCACATGGTGTGACTTTTGGGGTGTCCTGTGCAGAGCCAGGAGTTGGACTTGATGATCCTTAAGGGTCCCTTCCAATTCAGAATGTTCTGTGATTATGTGAAACAATGTTGAGAAATGTTTTACCTTTCAGCTTATCTTTATATGCATCAAATAAACAAATAATGGAAATAAGCAATCAATATTGTTTTAGAAGATTCTCTAGCTGAACCTATGATTACATGAAGGAAATCATTACCAAGAATAAGATCGTTTCATTTATCAGCTGGATGAAAATTTAGAAGGCAGTTAGTAATTGTTTCTTACTTATTTAATGATGCAGGCAGTAAAAAGATCTGCATCTTGACAATTGAAAGGAGAAATTTCTTAAGACACATGCTAAAATCTTGAACACAATAATCTCATCATCTGAACAGAGCATTAGCTTTCTAATCAGACAGGATTAGGCGGAGTTCAGTGTTGAAATTCCTCATGATGGTTGCAGAAGTCTGTAATTTGCCTCAAGTGAAAACTGCTGAAGAAATATGAAGAGGTGCCATACCTATATAATCACACATAACATAGTTCTACTTCTTCTCAAGTCAAGGGCAATATAATTGTTGATACTGATGGAAGCAGAACTGAGTCAATATTCTGTGATCAGCAAAATGTCTTAATAGAATTCATTTTTTTAATGTAGCTGGCACGTCTGACTACAAAGAAACATAACTTATGGGGAGTATGATGGACCGGTAAAAAGTTATCTTTGATGTGAGGCCAAAGACATGTAAAACAAACTGAAAATGTTTTAGCCAAATAATTTTCTGATGTTCTGAGTAAAAAAGTAGGACAACTATCTTTCCAAGTTTGAAGGCAGAGCCTACTTTATATTCAGTGTATATCTTGTAATTTTTAGGCAGAGGAATACCAGTGCAATCTACAATAATACTAAACCAAAGTAGCACAAGACTAACCTGGTGTCAGTCTTAACTATGAAAAGAATATTGTAACATCTCAGTGTCAGTTATTCTTCTGAAAAAGAATTTGGATGATGACATATTGTGATATTTTGGAGGGAATACATTGTTCTTCGGGGGATTGGTTGAAATGCTTTGTGTTTATACTCTTTGCCATAGAGCCGAGACAGAGAGTTGATTTAATCTGGTGAGTTTTACCAATTGGTAGGCAAGATGTATGAGAAAACTAAAACATACTTTATGACTGTTTGCTGGGGAATTATACATTTATCTTACTTGTATTTTTAGTTAATAAGTAAGTTGATTCGCAATGTAGCAGCAAATACAACATAACATCTGGTAAATGCCACATTATAAACTGAAGCAGTGGAAACATAGAGGACTTCTGGGTGTGTTTACAACGTAACTCTTGCAGATAAGATATGCAGTCCAGTGAAAGGAGACCCAAAATCAGTCATATACACTTTTCAGTTCCTGCTATGCAACATCATATTTATGCGAGCATATTTGCAAAATCAGTATTATTATTTTCTTTCTTCTGATATATCTAGGCCATAGACTAGCACCCTTTCAGTATTCTTCCTTTCATTATAACTGCATGACTGCCAACTATAATCACAAGTTAAATCCTGATATTTTGAACAACAATAGACTGTTTTTCTAAGTACTCTTCTGTGGGTTCAGAACACTTATTCTCCATTCCACTCCTCCTTAGATACCATTATCAGTAATGTTTATTCCATCTTCATTCATAAAGAGGCAAATATTGGACTTTTCATAAGTAGCAGAAAATCTACATCAGCAGTGAGAAAGACGCTGCAAAAATTAGATATGATGCAAATTATGGTGATCTCCTTGGTTCTGAAAAAAAATCCACCATGAGCTTCATTGCATAATTTTGGTGTTCTACACTTGGAAAGATAACAAGCTGATAACAGACTTCTGTGCTTTGCTTGCTTAGATATGTTTGCTTGTTTGCTTATTTGTTTCTGTAGGATCTACTGGGCTATATGATAGGATATACTTGAGAGTGAAATCTTTTGACAAGTTGAACAGAGGCAGACTGGCAAAGCTAAAGAGCCTATGAGAGATTCAGTTTGCTAATTTTATTCACATTAGGCCAACTGTACTGTGTATCCTAAACTGTGATATTCATACGGAATGATGTTATATGAATGATGGTATATGATTTATACCACAAAACACAATGATGGATTACCTTTGTGTTTGAGATCCATGTGTGATAAGGAGGACTAAATTACTAGGATTATAGAAATAAACTGTGAGAATAAGATTGCTTTTTACCTTTGTTCACCTGAGAATTATGTCAACTACCTGATTATTGCACAGGTTGAGATGGCTTATAGCTATCATAATGAATTATCCTTTCATGTGGGAGAAAACAAAAATTGAAATTATGTAAGTGATGGTCACCTCCCATTTTTAAAATATTTACCATTTGTATATGCTCTTTGCCAAATACAGCCATTTGGAGCAGCAGCTGTTGCACAGAAATCAATAGAGGCCTTTTATTTCATAGCTACTGAGATGTTCCAATAAAGACAAAATATTTGAGCAGACCACAAAGTGCTGCTGAAGAACCTTCACAGCATGTGATGTATTTCAGAACTATAATATTGGTTTTCTGTTCATAATCCTTGTTCACAGATCATACTTGGCGTTACATTACCTTTTTCTTTTCTCTTCCTTGTTTATCCCATCTCCTGCAGCTACTGCGGCAGATAGTGTTAGCATACACTGGGGCATGATTTCTTCTTATGACCCAGCTGAGCAGGGTTGAGAATTGATACACAACTGGTCAGGAATCAGGATGTGGTTTTGTAAAGCCAGTGTGTGTATTTATGTTTTCAGGGTGGTAAATCAGAGCTTGTGGTTTCCACTGGAAATGTGATAGATGTGTTCTGGTATGAAGAAATAGTATTACATATGAGAACAGTGCCTGCCAAGCTTCTGTAGCTCAGGCCTTCACCATTCACTTTGAAGGTTCAAGAAAAATTTCCCTCAAAAATTGTTCCTCATTGCTCTTCAGTCTACAAATGCATACATACAGAATCCAACATGCAATGTACACATGCATTCAGTTTTCTGAGAACTAGTGCTGGAGTTTTGCCAGGTCTCTTTACATCCACAAATGGTCTTGGGTAGGATCTTTACGTCAGTTTGTAAGAAAGTTACTGACTTGCACAAGAAGAAGCGAATCCTTTATAGGAGACTCTTACAGTCTCCTTTATTGAGTTTGGAAAGAAATACTTTTGAAAAAAAATCTTTATTAACATTTTCAAGCATCACAGAATCACAGATTCATCCATGTTGGAAGAGACCTTCAAGATCTTCAAGTCCAACAGCACTGCCATAATCACCCCTAAACCATATCCCAAATTTCCACATCCAGGTGCCTTTTGAGCACTTCCAAAACCAGTTATTCCACCACTTCCCTCGGCAACTTATTACAAAGCCTAACCCCTCTTTCAGTTAAAAAATATTTCTCAGACCTAATTGGAACCTCCAAATATTAACCTTGGAAATTAGTATTTTATATAGAAATTCATATAAATTGATGGTGCAATCTACTTTAGCACTGAATTTGAAATTATACTTTTAAAAGGGCATCACCATTTCTTTAATGCTTGGACTGTGTTGTGGTCTCTGTGAAGCTGTCACTTTTCCGTAGATGCCCCAGAGATGTACCTGGCCATTTTCAGAGCTGAATCTTTATTCTTCTTAAACACTTATTGAGGAAAATTGATAGAAATGAAAGGAGACAACACATATATGAATCTCTGAGACTTGTACAAGTACAAAAGAAATTGCTTTCAAAAAATACATCCAAACTGATGATAAAAGCAACGTTGTTATATGAAAAATTTAAATAAATAACCAAATTATCTTTGAATTTCTCTTTAACAATTTTGAAAGATTCTGCCTTTGTCATGCATCCTGGTGGGAGAAGCATTCCAGGGATCCCAGGTTCTCCATTTGTCTGTCAAAACAGGAGTGTCCTATTTTATTGATAATTACACTTTTTTATTACAAGGTAGCAAAGACACTTTACTTTTGGGTTTTCAGTGGTTTGCTCTTCTTTATAATTAAGTGGTGATTAAAATACATTTTATATTATGTCACTGTTTATTTTAAAGGGTGCCATTTATGTTAGGGGTAGGAGAAGCTCATAAAATAATGACAACCTACTTCGATAAGATCATTCCTCTAGTCAATTCCTTGGTTATCAAAAGGCCAGAAATTTTTCTTTGTTCAGAAGTCACTGTAAAAAGGCAATCTACAATTACACAGTGTACTGTAGGTTATTTGAAAGCTTATGGAAGGCATACAAGAAACAGAATTTATTATTATTGTTGTAGAAAACTTATTAGTAACTCACAATATAGGAAACTTCTTGGTATTTCAACCGGTTTATGTGGATAGGTGTTTTCCCATGAATAACTAATTTTCCTGTATTTGGAACTAGTTCTCAAACATTAGAAATTAAGTAAGGTATCTACTGGATAATTTACTCATTGTCATTTATTGTTATATGTATACATTTTTCAGCATTCCGCATGTGCTAGATACAAGATGTTTAATTTCTCCTTCCCCCATTGGCAGTAAGGCACTGTGCTTAATTTCAGATTAGATACCATCCTAATGAAATCCCAATAAAGGTACATGCACTTGGCTTGCATACTAAGATTTCCAGACATTGGAAACAGTTACACCGTAGTGGAGACAATCAATAAAACTTTAGTTGTTATGGCATTTTTTGACACTGGTACTATCACAGCAGGAGCTGGCAGTGCAGAGGAAGGAGGTATGTTATTTTTCCCACTCACCATTCTGACAGCTAGGCAGATCACAAAGAAACGATGTGTGGGTATCCAAGGAAAGAACTGACCCTGATTTGGATGGCTGTGCCTGGATCCACCAACAGTTTTCTATATGAGCTTGTCACTCAGGGACGACATTTGTAATACTTGCAATAGCTTCTAATTAAGGTCATAAGTTCGCTGTTCTGAGGGGAGTTAAATGAGTCTTTGGCTCGGGAAAGCTAAATGGGGGCAAGAATCTCGTACATGCTTGTTTTCTATTGCTCTTCTCATGATTCATATGGCAAATTTGACTCCTTGCCTAATAAAGTCCTGTAAGAGTAACTCTGGAGGCCTCGTGGGCTGCTAGAGGTCCAAGTCCTAATGTTCTTACCACATCTTCATATCTGCAGGCCACGTCTTTCAGGGAGTTATGCAAAAACCTGTGCCTAGCAGTCCACACAGCAACTATTGTTAACCTGCATCTCTGAGGGGCTACACTGCTGGTAGAAAGTAGTACAGCCTAACTGATCTGATGTGTGATTAATGTGTGTCTGGACTGTGCCTAGGTGGAGGTCTCTCCACTGCTGGGGAAGTTCCCAGGCAGTTGGTATGGAGATATTAGCTTGATGTTGGGAATCTTCATATACACTGACAAATCCAAGTTCAGGAAACTCAAGGCGAGTATTGTGTTTACAAAGAATATAAGGATTCATCTTACCTCCCAGTTCAATGATAAGCTGTATGAGACACTTGTCAAGGAGCTGAACCTGTATTTCTGACAGTTTAAAACCATGTGGATTTGTAACACACGGAGATGACACCAAGGAATCCAAGGATGTCGGTGGAGGGATCCTTATTTCCAGGCCACCACAATTTCCACTGTCATAATTTTCACTGTCAGAGAGATTGGCTGGTTTAGAACAAGTCACTGCTCTATCAAGAGTCTAGATTTAATGCACTTTCTTAAATATCTATTATGGCATCCCAAGAGCAATCCTATTCAAGGGAGTGGATCCTGGCAAGAAGATCTTTTGCAATAGGTGTCTGCAGGCTGGTCAGAACAGCCTAAGGACATTAGAGCATGCCACTCTAAGTCCTGTCCATGAATCCCTAGGAAATATATGTCAGATGGCCTGACACAATCCACAGGCTTCAAATATTAAATCTATTTCCCAGAATGAATTGAAAACTGCTTTTCCTAAATGCTGAGATCTGGCAAATAGTTTTGAGTGAAGTTTCCCAAGAGACTTAGGTATTAATGTAAAAACACAATACATAGAAGAGATGGATATAAATTTGGAAATATCAAGTACTTGCAAAGATAATAAAAACTCTGTTTCACAAATAAAATTCTGAGAGCTTAAAAAAGAAGGAATTCCCCTATTTAAATCAGAATGTGAAAGAAAAATGATTGGCTACAAAGACAAATATCTTTCATTAAAAGTCACAAGTCAGAGGTGTCAGGCAAGAGGGTTGTTATGCTTTGTTTTTTTAATAAAAGGAGCAAATACATAAAACCACTATCTTTTCTTCCAAGTTTTCCAAGAAGTGCAGGATTCTTACTAAACAAAAAGACAAAGTGCCACTTAACCAGCAGCAATGAAGTCTTGGCTGGGTTTCTTGACAGAGATGAAAAGTTTGACTGAAGAGCAGTTTGTAAGTCCAGAAATAAACTGACTGAAACTGAGGTAAATGGTTTAAGTTGGCTTGACTTCAGTGGAGAGATTCTTCACTTTGGAGTGGAAAGGCTGGGGCAGTAAGTTGAAGCATAGAGTATTACCCCAGTATTTGCCACCAGATCTAGAATCTGCCTAATTACCTTGTACAGGATACCAAAAAAAGGCTTTAATGACTGGATGACTTACATAAATCAGGATATGTTAGAGATGGTATGTCCTAGCCACAAGTATTGCAATAGAACATAAAAATAATTATGAATTACTGGACTTTTAAACAGCACCAAGAAGGCAACTACATTATTTTTACATGGCAGGAAGGAATGAAAATGCCTTTGTGTTTGCCATGGTAGTCAGATTGTTATTAAAAAAAATATGCTGCTCAATTTCTGCACAATCATTATGATAAAGCCAGGCAAGTTGGGAATTATTACAGACATAAGTAAGGTCCTTAAATTTGAACACTACATGATGAAAATTATTCAGGGGTAGATTTTAAAATCTGTATGCCAACAAAAAGTTTTGATGGCATTGGTTATATATTTTTTTAAAAATGTAAAATTCACAGAAATACAGCAGTTTTTTCACTATGTTTCTATGTATGTGACTTTCTTTCAGTATAGCCTGAGTAGTAAGGCACATTGATCTGAGTATTTCAGAGAGCAAGTAAGTATTAGCGTGTTCTTAATTTGTGGTGAACTTGATGACAGTGATGGGCTGTATAATGCTGTGGTAGGTATGACAGAAAAGAGCTTGTCAATGAAGAGGAGCAAATACCAGATAGGACTGAATGAGATTAATTGGAGGCTTGAATAACAGTAAAGGCACAAGAGAAAGGTGAAGTGTATTTTACACGTGCAAAATGAGAGGTTGTAAAAACTTCATGATACCTAACAGCATATTTCAGTTAATTAATCCTTTATTTGCTTAATCTAAATGTTTCCCACAAAATTTGTTAAAACTAAATGTTTCCCTCAAAATTCCTTGGACTAGCCTTACAAATCAAAGTGAAACTAGTGAGGAAGAGAAATTCTGGAAGAAACAATGTTTTGAAAATGACCAACAGGAGTGCATTCTGAATCTGCTTCTAAATGAAACCTACTTTCTTAATCACATGCTATCTGGACCCCCTTTTTTAACATCGTCTAATTGTGTTTGCAGAATGCTGAATAAAATGAAGCAGGAAAACCGACACTTAGGTTTTTCAAGAGGCTTGTTGGATCTGAGGTCATCAGGAGTTCCATTATGTTTGTGTAAGGCAATACTGGGGCAACCTCCTGCCCCGGATGGATGAACCCTGGGTGGGAAGCATGTGTCACAGACCCCCTGCCCTCTGGTCACAGGTATCCAAGCTCTGTACACTATTGGCTGTTCACAGTCCCCTGCCCGGGGGAACTCTGGGGTTTGCCCAGGGGTTGTCATTCTGGTCCAGGCCCTCAGCCCTGAGGGAGCTGGGAAAAATGAAGAACATCTATGAATATCCATCGAAAATATCATCCTCTGATTCTTCCCATGGGCAAAGCTGTCTACCAGAGAAGGTTGCAGGCACCACGCTGCAAGAGATGGTGGAGAATGCAGGTATTTTAAGCAATCCTGTGAAACCTCTGGAGACAGTAAAAAGAGAAACAGCGAAGATTTTGAAAAATCCACAGGAATCAGTGAGTATAAATTCCCTGGGTTTTCTTTTCTTCCTTTGGTCTGGCTGTTTCCTCTTGCACTATGGAAGAACCGTGGGTAGAATCATGGCTGTCCAAGCTTCAAAAGGAGATTTATCTTAAACTGGAAAAGGCGCTTGAACAACAATATGCAAATTTTAGCCTTACTCAGGCTAAGAGGGAGCTAAAACACTTCCTGGAATGGATGTTTAAAAACTTTTTCTATGTTTCTTGGGACTTGGCTCTTACCAAAGGCTTTTGGGAAAAATTTTTTAGTGAATTAATTTCTCGATTGAAACATATGCCAATGGAAGAATATTTCCATGCATATTATCTAATTATGGAGGCTGTTGAGCGTTGAGCAATTCAATGGCGATTGCGAGACCATGCGGTCCTCCGATCACGTGCTCCCCAGCAGCGCGCGTCCGGCTGTGGACTCTGCCACGGCTGTGAGAGCGCGGCCCCGGGCCCCGAGCCCGCTGCGAGAGAGGGCGAGGTGTCTCCCGCAGGCAGGCAGGGTACTGCCGAGCGCAGCCTCGGCACCAGCCACAGCAGCAGTGCTGAAGCTGAACGCGCCGGGCTTGGCCCTGGAGGTGCGCGCCCAGCCCTGCGCTCTGTGTGGGGCCACAAGTGCCGTAAATGCCTCGCTGGTGGTGACTGTAATAGCATAAAAAGCAACTGCAAAAGCAGTGGTGAGACTATAGCAAGGGCTGGAGGCAGAGGCGGCAGTGGAACAGCTCTGGGGAGCAGTGGCCGGGCCAGCAGCACAGCCGGGATGGCGAGTGGCAGCAACCGAGCTGGCAGCGCAGCTGGAGCTGTGAGCTGCAGCAGCAACGCTGCGCGGAATGGCTACAGGACCATCGGAGCCAGAGGTGGCTCCAGGTGGCGGAGTGACGGCAGTAAAGGCGAGTGGCACGGCCCAGCCTGGCCCCCAGTGGCACTCCTGCCTGTGCCCCGGAGCAACCAGTGTGGAAACATCGGAGCAGGTGTGGTGGGGCCAGCGCGGTGGAGTGGCCCAAGCCGAGATGTTGAGATCAGCAGAGCAGCGACCGTGCAAAGGCAGCAGCCACGCAAGTACGTGACAGGAGAAGTCTTGACCACAAAGGTTTTGGGGACTGTCAGATGGTATATGTAAGAAATAAACAAAGTCGGGAACAGAGGGGTTTGTACACACAGGGACAGAGCTGGGAGCAGAGGGCTTTGTGCCGGGTGGGGGTCTGGAGTGGACAGAGAGATGACCTGTTTGTTCCCAGGTTCCTGCCAGGCTCTGTGGCTGCACTGGCCACTAGAACAAGTAGGTGACCCTGGGCGTTGCCTTTCACTGCAATTAGAAATTCCTGGAGTTCAATGTTCCTTTTGTAAGTCCCTAGTGTACGAAACTAGCCCCTGCACTGCTTAATTAGAATGTTAAAAGAGTCAGTCACTGGCTGATTGTTCCAATTGTTCTGTACTTATCTGCCTAACCTTTGCCAATTATACTTCTCTTTCTCGGATCTTGTCTTCACTGTTCCCCCAGCGGAGCCTGAGACCAGAAAAGGCAGGCATATGCAAATAGAAGAGACCCTTGGCACCATGGGTCGTTATTATGGAATAAGAGCCCCTTAGACAATGAGCCGATACACAATCAAAAGATCTAAAAGACATCCCAGGTTGAAGAAAGGATAGACGCATCTCCTAATCCTAATCCTGATTTGGGCTGTCACCCTGACCTCAGGAACTGTACTAGTGTGTACCCTGGAGTCCAAGCAGAGAAAGCAAGCTTTCCTGGGAGTCCATGAGGGCTCGACTCTGGCATCTGCTGCACTGCACCCTAGTAACAGACCTGCATGCCACCTCCTCCTCCAGGTTGCCAGTGGGAGCTACAACAGCAGGAACAAGCGGCCCACGTGACTGGGCCTAGCGGGGTGCTGTTCGGACGCAGTGATTATGCACAAAATCACAGTTATTGTAAGCAATATCCACGCCAATAATCTCCCTACCCTCAGCTACTTCCCTCCCAGTTACCATTTTTCCGACCATGGTTCCCCTCACAAAAATCTTATTTTTCCCAAACCATTTCCCCAAAATTTCCCTCCAATGCCGAGTGGGAGATAAAAAAAGAAGGAATTACCTATCTTTGTTTGAAGTTCTAACAGGTACAAATGAAAAAACCCTCTCCTACCTCAGTTTCCCTACAAAGCGTGTTCAAAAGGCATCCACCTCTCTCCTACCAGCTCTGGGATGCTCCAGAAATGCTCTGGTTAGACTTTTGGGGCTCAGAGGGTAGCTTGTGTTCTTTTGAAATAGTTTTTGTCATTTTTAATAAAAACAAAATTGTGAGATGTTGGGGCACCCCCCCCGGGGGGATGCGCCCTGGGTGGGAAGCATGGCTCGTACGGGGTTCCCCGACCCCCTGCTCCCTGGTCACATGTACCCAAGCTCTGTACCCCATTGGCTGCTCACGGCCCCTGCCCAGGGAACTCTGGGAGTTGCCCAGGGGTGGCCAGTCTGGGCCAGGCCCCCAGTCCTGAGGGACCTGGGACAAGTAAAGAACATCCAAGAACATCCATAAAAAATATCATCTTCTGATTCTTCCTACGGGCAAAGCTGTCTACCAGAGAAGGTTGCAGGCACCACAAATTTTAGAAAATGATGATACCATTACATAATTGATTGTTAAATCTGAAAAGCAAGCACAGACAGAAACTTGTGAGGCATACTTTTGACAAATGACAAATAGTGAAAGCAAGGAACTGCTTGTACAGGATTCTGAAAGTAATATAACTCAAGACACCCAAGTTTTAGAGCAAAATTTGAAAATCTTAAAGGAAAACCACATAGTGCTGCAATATGAAGGTCTTTAGGGAAAAACTGTAGATTGTTGCTTAACAGAAGATTTTCTAAGCAGCTGGAAGTAGACAAATATAGTGGGATTAATTAGATGGAATAGTTCATTAAAATGGCATTCTGTACAAAGTAGCATTCACATTTCTCAATTCCCAGGAAATTGTTGTAAGCCTGTGTCACAGTCGTAAACCGCTTGAATTACATCAGATTTAGATAGCCAAGTCAGACATGTTCTGTAGCAGTGAATGATTCAGATTTATTTGTCCAATTTCTCTAACGGATCCTTGTATTTTCTGACAACAGAACTTGGAAAACTACTGGATCACTGGAATAAAGGATTCTCTGTTCTCACGGTGCGCTGAGAATTGTTCGTCAGAATTTTTGTTTGTACTCTTCTGATAAGGATTCAGGAAATCAGTCTGACTTACAAGTTTCTGTGTTAGAATGGGCTTTTAAGATTACTACTGGGACACCTTTACAGCAGTGAGCCATCCTCAAAACAGGAGTAATTGTTATTTTCAGGGTCTTTTTTAGAGGATTTTCTGAACATCAAAATCATCCTTTTAACACCCAATTTTGCATTTGTTTACAGTATCTACACTTATATATGCACATGGCAGTATATCTGTATATACATATACATATATATGTATTAAAGTATTTACAAATACATCTACAGGTATATCTGACATTAGTGAGATATGCAATAAAGAGCAGGATCTATTTTCCCTTGCTTCTCTCCTTTTTTAAAGATGAAAATACTATCTTCCATTATTTTGAATGTGATCTACACCATGGAGAAGAAGATTCAGCAGAAGAACATAGAGTTTATTCTGGGCTCTAAAGTACTCACTGCAAATACTCTACTCACTTTTTCTCTTAATAGCAGTGTTTGGATGTGAAACCTCTCCCCTTTCTCAAGTTTGCACTTTAGAAATGTCAGCTTCACATTCCTCCTTATTTTTTTAACTGTTTATTAGAAAATGCAAGTGTTCTTGAGGAAGGTTGCTCTTTGTCTGATGCCTTCTCTCTGGATACCAGGATAGCAGGGTCGGAAAGCACATTTCTGTGTTTTAAATACATGAGGTGCATCCTGTATATTTTCATGGTTAAGCTGCTTAGAAAAATAGCACAATGCACAGGGAGCAGCAACAGAAATAACCTGTCGTTTCTACAGATGGGGCATCAACTGCTGGTTTTTATTTTTCACAGCCATGGTGTGTTATAGTACCAGTGAATATATACGTCTATCAAGATACAGAAAATCAGAAAAAAGTTTGGAACAAGAGATTACAACAATAAGCAAAACTACTTTATATGAGAAAACACTGTATAGATGACAAGTTAATGGAAAAATAATTTAATTGTAAACACTAAAGCTTCTGTATTACATTCATAAGTGAAGCATTTACTCCTCCTCTTCCTCTTCTTTTACTCTTATGCTCCTCCCTGCTTTGCTTCTACTTTTTCTTCCTATTGAACCTATGTATTAGTTTCTGATATGTGATTGCTTTGGCATAACATGCTCCACATATCATCTTAGTAATATATAAATAACTATACTTACTGAAGCCTTGAAAGTATGTTTATTGTAAACAGAAGGAGTAAGAAATATGCATTGAGATGGATAGGTATATTAGAAATTGATTAGAGTTTTAGAAATTATTAAGCTCTGAAGAGTGTAGATGGAAAGAATGCTGTCAGCCTGCTGGGGCATGGCTGGCTTCCAGAGGAAAAAAAGCTGTGGATCCTGAAACCAGAGAGCTGCTACTATAGCCTTCCACTTCAAAATAGGGGAGACAATATAGAATGCTTTTATGAGGTTAAGTGTTATGTTTCCTGCAGACTTGAAGCAGAGAGGTATACCTGGATGAAGGGAACAGTGACAGAAATTGCAGGGTTTCAAAGAGGCACCACAGCATGTGTTTTCCTGTGATTGCAGATACCCTACGCTTTCACGGCCTGTGCGTAGAGGATTGCATGGAAATGGCAGTCCCTTCTCTCCTAAAAGCAAGTTGAAAACCGGAATAGAAATGGCTCTATTCCTACCTCTCTGCCTTCTCCATGGAGAGTGAGATTTTTCCAAGCACTTCAGGCAATATGAGAGGAATCACCGAATTTCAAAGAGGACAAAGAAGGCATTGAAAAGAGGAGTGAGAAGAGCTTCAAGAGCTGCCTTTATGCAAATAATCTACACTGACCTGTAGTACAAAATAAAGTGATTCAGCTGCTCCTACAATGTATTTTTCACTTCTGAAGTGGGGTCTGAAGAGAGTGTCTTTTCGGTGATTTTTACTTCTGTAGTGTAGGGTTTCGATGACCAAAATGAAGCAGCGTGCGTAGCATCGGTGAAAACACTATGGTTGAAGAGATATGTAAACATTTTGTTTCATCGTGAAATAACTAATTCCAAGCACTTCACTTGGGACAACAACCTCCTCAGCAATGATTCCAGAAGCTGCCGCGCCCGATAGATTTACAAGCTTGTTTCAGTACTCAGACTGGAGATCTTTGGTGCATAAAGGATCTGACTCTCAGGGGAAACTGACACAGATGTAAAGGGTAGGAGTCAGCTCAGGTCGTGATAATTATTCACTGAAAACAGCACTCCGAATTGCTCATGCTGAAGATCTCATTCCGTACAAAGACAATACTGATCAGGAACGCCCACGAGGCTTTCACAGGTGGGAACACAGACCCTGTGAGCAATTTCTAACAATACACACCCCTGGCACTCTGTAGTTCAAATTAAATACTCTCAAACTTCACTGGAGACAATATTTTATTGTTAGGTTTTCCTACTGGAATTGTCATTCATTGTACGTAGAGTGAAGTTATTTTTCCAAAATGCAAGGATTATGGCACCGTTATAATTTTCTACAGATTGCTTGACAAAGCAGTTACAAGGACAACATGGAAAGAAATGTGTATTCCTTTCTTCCATAGGGAGCAGGGATGGAAACCTAGAATTGGCTGGTGGAAACTTTACATTTTTGTTCTTTGATATCTTTATAAAAGTCATATCAGACCAAAACTTCAATTAGTGCAGCTTGGTTTAGTTCCACTGAAATCAGTGACATTATACAAAAGTCTTGGCTTCTGTATATGGTTATTGCCATGAGATCTGCTGTGTTGCTTAGTTATTTGATGTTGTTTTCTTTTGGTGGGTAGTACATATCATTTACTCTCTTCCCCTGTCCC
>VZTN01017034.1:280-16702 GCA_013400515.1 Erpornis zantholeuca
ATTTTTTGTATGTTACTGAAGTGTGACCTAGATATAGTTACTGACACATTGTTTATTTATTTCTGTAACAAACCTGGCTGCTTTGCCTTGTCTGTGATCCTGCAGACACTTAATGCAGTTCTCAACTGATTTTGATGGATGCAAACCATATAAGGTTACTGCTGATAGAATTACCTTTTTATCAAATTTAACTCTGTGTGTACAATATGTAGAACATACTGTTTCATGACATAGCACCATTTCATAGCTTCACTGCTCTGCATTCAAATTTACTTTGAAGAAAATTACTTTTCTAATTAAAGAAATGTGTTTCTGCAGAAAACTTATGAGAATAAATAAATAAATAAATATTTCAGCTTCTGTTTCTAGGAAGACATATGTATTCTTCAGTATTAATGATCATTTTTATGTTTTTCTTTGTGAGCTTCCAATGACTATGCTGCTGTACGTGTAGCAAGAGTCATGACCTTCTCACAAGGAACTTTTGCTTTGTTACCAGCAAATTGATTGCACACATATGTTTCCAGACTGGGGTTTCTGTTTTATCTTCTACAGTAAAAATTAAGAGAAACGTTTTTTATTTATGTCCTATTGTTTATTTAAGTGGTGTATATTAATTCAAAATGTTATGAATCAGTTGACATAATGTGAGTAAATTTAAAATAATGTGGAAGGTGTAAATATATGGCTTTATTTAATATCTTTCTACAAATATTTAACAGGTCTTGTTATTACTTCAGTACTTGTCATCTGTGTCCAGGCTTCTAAAATCATGTTTATTGGTGGACTCTCATCTTGTAAGCCAGGATGAACTATTGAAACCTCTCTTGGGGAACACCTTCAAGATTCTCACCATACGCCCCAAAGATGGGTTAGGTAACGAAGTACTTTGTTTCCTTTGTAACCAGACAGAGGCAGGTCTTCATTTATGTTCCACCTTCTCGTAAATGGACAGCTGTGGTCAATCTCAGCTTTCCAGGTTTGTGCACATTTGTAAACAGTTTGATTTTTTTCTGTGTTATCTTTGCAGATACCGAGTTAACATCTGTACTTCATGAGACATGGGTAGACTTCTTCAGCCTTCTATCTACATTGCTGTGGAAAAGTGGCCAGATCTCTTTTCCATCTGTGACAGCAGCCCTTGCAAATCACTGTACAGCAATAATTGGTAATAACTATTCCTGGATGTTTTTTTTCCTAGCAACTAATAAACAAACAGAAAAGAGAGTCATTCCTGTTTAGATGCTATTAAGTAATTACTAATGAGATATCCACAATGAAAACCAAGTGTGTCCAGAGCTTGACTGACTTGTTTGGTTTTCTTCACATGTATGGATTAGCTATTTTAATTGTAAACCTTAACCAAACGTGGCATTTTTGAAATGATCCCTTAGCACTTCAATTTTTTCCCTTCTTTTTTAAAATATCTTCCATAAACAGAAAGTAAAGTTTTGAGGGGAGATAAGTGGCATAGGAATTCAAGACTATTATACAGGGGGTTATTTCTTTGTATTTTAATTATTCTTAAATTGGTTACTTGTATAGCTAGGCAAGATTCCGTGAAGTGCTTCAATACTGAAGTATGAACATAGTCCATGCAAGCTTGTGCATGTTAAGACATCTAGCAAATCCAAATCCAATTTGCAAACAAAGCAGCTAATGGATACTGTGTGTTTTATAATGTAAGCTGTTGATAAAGTGAGGAGAGTTCAAAAAATTACTGGACAAATGAGTGATTTGAGTGAAATGAAGATTGCTTTTTTTGTTTTATAGTTGAATGCAGAGCAGTTAATTCATTCAACTCTTACAAAAATCAAATTTTTCTTTCTTAGATTTTTTAAAGGCTTGTTAGATGCATAGAATTTATAGAATTCCTTGTGCACAGTATAACTGCTTCTGAGTTCACATGCTTTCTTTGATAAGTCTTTCTGTGTTCTAAAGTATACTTGAGCTTTATTCATAACAAAACATAAAAATTTTATTTTTTTGTTTAACCTTTTAGATACCATTTCTGATTGTATTCATCTGTCTGCCACATATCCTGCTTTATATGTGGCTAGTTTACAGTTCCTCTCTGTCCTTTTGAATGAGGAAGGTAGAAAACAGCTCCAGGATAAACAGAGTGTATGTCAGAATCCAGCTATTAGCTTTCTTCTGGATCACACTGAAGGATGCCAGGCACCAGTAACTCAACTTACTGCATTAATTATTAAGGTATTTAAAATTTGACAATGTGATTGCAGGATATATTTTTGCATTTTTGATTCTTTTACCTCCTTTATGTTTAATCCTTCCCTTGTTTATGGATTGGTAAAATGTCTTCTGTCATTTAGTGGTAAGCAAAGTTACAGGTGAAGTTCATGTCTAATTTGTTTTCCCTCACAACTTAGTTCTTTTATGTATATACTTACTGTTCTTCTATAATTCATGTGCAGTTTTTCACTGTAACAATAATAGTGATCTGTGATTAAAAATGTAGTGTTTTTTCCAAATGATGCACATTTTATATTATATAACTTATGATTTCTATTGTTTTGAAGTCATTGTCTTATAACTGTTTTTTAAATAAGAATCTTAGTGCTATTTTGCTATGTAAAGCCCTTTTTTTGACATTTATTGGTCATATATTGGATGGTGTGACCAAAAGAATGCTCTCTTAGCATTCCTATGGATGCTGAATTCTTGAAGAATAACCTTACTCCTATGAAGACTTGTCCTGGTATCTGTCACAAACACTGTGTTCCTTTGCTGCTCTGTTGCAGCACTGTGGCTCTGTCGCATCTACTGGGACATGGTATTCTGTCCACTGAGAACTTGCTGTCTTTCAGGGAGGAAAAACTTCCCAAGAGGGTCTTTCCTGGTCACTCTACAGGCTACTGAAACCAGAATTCTTTATGTCTTTGGCAACTAATTTCAGATAATTTCAGTGTACACCATTTTCCTGTGAGGACACTATTTTTAAGGACTCAAGCAAAGCAGGGGCATTTTGTTCAAATCTCATAGTTTACTAAATATCCTGCTGAATATTTATGTATTTAATTCTTGCATATGTGCCCAAACAAAACTCCTTGGCTCCAGCACAAAAAGGGGTGGTTGCATGGGTATGTCTGATAAAGGCATGTTGTAACATTCCTCTATTTTCATACAAGTGTACATAACTGCTTTTTTTCATTCAAGTGTACATATCTGCCAGCAAAAGGGGATGATTCTTATGGTGATTGTAGAAAAAGTTGATGCAATGAAGAATGAACTGCAGCCAGGTCAATGAAAGGACATCAGACATAGTTTGAGTATTTTAAGAAATACTAGCTTTTAACATGCTTTTTAACTGTTCAGAGATGTAGACAGGGATTGCATTTTATTAATAAAAGAGTTCAAAAGATAGCCTATGCTCTCTGGGCCCTTACATAACTGCTATGGTCTCCCAAAAAGGATAACAGAATTAGGAAAGAAACAGCTTCAGGTTTTTAGATCAAAGTACATGTATTTATTTACACCCCTTCATGGTGGTCATTGAGAGTACAGTGGAATGAGGGGTCCATGGGATGTAAACTAAGCTATTAAAACAACAAACACGTAAACAAAACCACCATAAAAATGGAATAACAACACAAAATATTTAAATATGGACTTTCTTCAGGAGAACCACTCCTAAAGAGAAGCAGTCAAGCAAATAATTGGCTAACACAGAAAAGGATGGGAGATTTTTCAAATAAACAGTCATCTGCATTAATCATCCTAAATACATAAAATCTAACAGAATACCTGATATACACAGTGGCAAATGCTAATTTAGTACCCAGTGTGCAGGTGTGAGTATTAGTAGACTGGGTCACAAATTGGTATTCATTATCACATACAAGAAATAGATACACATACATATCACATAAAATATGCTGACTTTGAAAGGCTTTGATTGTTTTATGTATGTAAATGTTAATCCTTGTGTACATGTGGTTAAGGTCAGAAAAAAATAATTAAGGAAATCATAATCTATACATAAACTCTCAAATTTTGGCCCTAACTATTTTTTTCCCTAGATATAAAGCTTACAATATTTTAGAAAGGCTGTGATCTCCCCTTCAACTAACTTAGAATAGGTGCAGACTAACACAACCAGATCTGCTCCGGATTTATGGGGCATCTTAAATTTATTATGCAGCATAATTTCAAAAAATAATTAAGTGTCCATTCATATTTTAATACTTTTGTAGTAGTTTAAAACTATAGAATCTGTTGGCACAAGGCATTATAAATTTATGGAGTTATTTTTTCCATTCAACTAGTAGTTAATCATTAATTAATTCTTAATTACTCGTGTTCCCTATGCTTGACATAAATTTTGTTTTTTATTATGAAGTGGAATTCTTGATTGCAAGAAAAAAATGCATAAAAGAGCATATACTTCAAGAAAGAATGGAATTTTGCTAGTGTTCAATATAAAATTTAGAAAATAGTAAGATGAAATTAAAACTTTTGGAAAAGATACAGGTATAGGACAACTCACTTTAATTGCTGGATCAGTTCTAGTCTGCCACATAATACTTACAGGAAAATACCCAAGAGGTTGATAGGGAAATACGTTTTTCATTACTAAAATATTCCATGAATATTAAGAAAAAGTAAAAACAGCTGGCAATTTAATAGGGAAAAAGCCTTTGAGTGGATAAATCACAAAACCTTCATCTTAGGTTATGCAGGATTGCTGGAACTCAAAATTTTTTTCTTTCCTGGCTTGTGTAAATTAGTTTAAACTTTAAGCTTTCTATACTTTTAAGTACTCAAACATCGAAATTCTTTAATTTGAAAAGAAACCATCACCTATCAGAACAGCAAAACAGTTATTTCCCTTTTAACATTCTTGTGTTGCTGTTAGAGATACCACACCATATCTAATAAAAACAGTTGTAGTCTAAATGTAAATTTCTCTTTTGTTGGTTATAAACACAGAACCCAGTCCATGCTTCGGTGCTTTTGATTTAGTGTCAGTTGTCCTTATCAATGAGGTGTTGGAATTTTTTCTAGTTATTAACTTAGTAGTCTTTATTCCTTGACCTTTTCACTCCTGGTCACAGTGAACACTTCAATAAATTATGACCTTAGAGCATACATCCATAGTTTACTGCATATGAAAATTTGAAAAAATTGTTAGGCCATTAATATGTGGTGTATGTAGAGTTAAAATCTCTGAGGTCTTATGGATAGGTACTCATGAGATTTCTGTCTAAAGTAATAGGATTTTCTTAAGATGTTGTATTTTTGGCTAACTTTAACATATGTTTTTCTTTTTACTATGATCCAGCAAATGTTCTTATTTTCCTATATTTTTCTGATTGCAATGGATGCTATTTTCTGTTATTTTGGATGTCAGGATTGGCATGGTATTTTAGGGAGATTTCTAGATAGACTAAATTCTCTAGTGGATAATCTATGAAGCACAGACTGCTCCTTATCTTTCAACTATCTTGTTACATTACTCCAAATAAATATTCCTTTGAAAACACAGAGGTTATACTTAAGTTATTAGAAATGTGGTGATGCTCACAAAGGCCTCACAAAAATAAGACAAGCTACCATTTTTCATTGATTAGAAGAGTATCTAAAATAATTACCAGTGATTTTTTAAAGGAATTTCACTATATTTAATATCTCTTCATCATCATTGTGTTGAAGGAGTGAATTGTGTGCAATACCATGCCTAATGCTGAATATTAGGAGAAGTATGGAATGCCAGGATTTGGAATCTAGGCCGTAGAAAGTAGAGTGTTAAGAAAAGAGTAAGAGGAGTGGGCTTATAAGCAAAAGGAGAAAGATTTCATTTAAGAAAAAAAAATTAGTTACAAAAAATAATGAAACACTTTAATGCAGACTGACTATAAACATGAGAGAGGGAGAACTCTATATAGGAATACAGTGATATATCATCAAAATGAAAAGATAGACTCTGACAACCTATTTATAGCTATGAATACTACTTTTAATATGGTCACTTTTTCATTTCAGTAATGAAACTGCATTTTTGTAGGTCTGTGAAAGAAAATCTTCAAAGGATGTGCTGAAAGAAGTTGCTACAAATGCACTGCTGTCTCTGTTAGCTGTCAGTAAAAATGCCCAGAAATGTGCCTTGGAAGGTGAGCATTTCAAAATTTGTGTTAAATGATTTACAAATCAAATGCTTGCAGGTGTTTTACATATTACCTTTTAACTGTAATTTTTTTTCAAAGCAAAAGATCTAGGTTTCAGTGGCATGAGATTTTTTTCGGATTTTCACTAAAAAATCTTACTAATAATTAAAGTTTTCAGCTGCAGATGAAATATTATGTTGTAGACAGTGTAAAACCCTGTGGTAAAGTCACAGGTCTGTGTTGGAGTAAGAAGAAACTTTGTTTGATTTTACCACTAGTGGCATATTCATCCATAAGAAACTGCCAGTGAAAAATCTCCAGTATCTTCCAATACTTTCATAGGTGAAAGTGTGCCCTGTGTTTTCAGTTCTGTCTGTACCTGGACAAGAGGAGACTTTTCCTTCTCAGCTTTGTTCTTCCCTGACTCTGTTTCTTTGGTCCCATTAAGTTTAAGTAAGACCTTCTTCCCTTTACAGTAGTAAACCAACTTCTAATCAAAGGCTTTTTGTGCCCTCTAGAACACAGGGAGAGTGGTGAATTTGCATTTCTCATGTATCATGCATTTCCTACCTTTTGATTGGTCCAAGTGCATTTTGTCTTGGGTACTTTCCTGTAACTTATATCTCTGAGTTGTTTTTCCCACTTTTTAAACCTACACTACACCGAAATAGGTATCTTAGACAGGTCTGCTCAGTGTCTGATTCCTATAGTAGTAGAAAACTCAACTTCAAGTCTCATGCTTTCCGCTCTTTCCCAGTGGATTGGTTCGGTACTCAGCCCTTGTTTCAATCAGGGTTCTTCTTCTGTTGATAACCTACTAGATCATCTAAGCTCTCGCTTCCTGTGGAGGCACTTCCACTGCAGGAAGTGCATCATTCTGTGCTAGAGCAACTTTCAGGTCATCCTTGTTGCTGCCCAACACAGATCTTAAAAAAGAGGAAGAGGACTTCTGGGCTTCAAAGTAGTGTTATAAAGACACCTGTAGCTCTAATATTCAGCTCTTAAGGACTGCTTTAAATTAAAAATGCAAAGTCCTGCACCTCAAAAGTTACAAGCCCTTACAGCCATAGAGGTTGACTGCAGAGCTGAAAAGGGCCTGGTAGGCAGCAAGCTGAATGTGAGAAGACTAACAGCATCCTGGGCTGTATTAACAGGAACACAGCCATTGGCTCAAGGGGAAAAGAGATTCTTTCCTCTACTTACCACTTGTTAGACTAAATCTAGACTAGTTTTGGCTCAGTACAACAAATGTCAATAAACTGGAGCAAGTTCACCAGAGGGCCATAAGGGTCATTCTGTCCACTTGTCCTTTGAAAAGGGGCTGAGGGAATTACTTATGTTCAGCCTGGAGAAAAGCAGGTTTTTGGAGGACCTAATAGTAGTCTTCTTGTACCTACAACATTTTGAAGAAGTTGCAGACAGGTTTGTTACAGCAGTGCATAATACAGGAGAATGGAAATGAATGGGCATAAATTGGAATATGAGAGTCAAACTGCCTGTAAATAAACATTTACCCTTTGAAGGCAGTGAAGCAGTGCCAGACATAGTGTCTCTGTCTTTGGACATTTTCAAGACCCAGCTGGATAAAGCTGCAGGCAAACCCTGCCTGCTTAGACCTTACTCTGCTTTGAGCAGGAGGTTGGGTATATGACCTCTGGACGCCTCTTCCAGCTTGTATTATCGCATCATCATGGAATCATAGAATGCATTGGAAAGGGCCTTTAGACCTTTAGCCTAAAGGCTAACCCCCCTGTAATAATCAGGGACAGCTTCAGCTTTATCAGGTTACTCAGAGCCCTATCCAACCTGACTTTAAGTGTTTCTGGGGGTGGGGCATCCACCACCTCACTGGACAACCTGTTCCAGTGTAAAAAATTCCTTCCTCATACCTGGTCTAAATTTGTCCTCTTTTAGTTTAAAACCATTACCCCTTGTCCTATTGCAATAGGCCCTGCTAAAAAGTTTGTCCCTGCCTTTCTTGAGCTCCTTTTAAGTGGAAAGCTGCAACCAGGTCTTCCCGAAGTATTCTCTTCTCCAGGCTGAACAATCCAAACTCTCTCAGCCTGTCCTCATAGATGTATTAGATCCCTCTCAGTATTATTGTGATCTCCCTCTGTACTTGCTCCAACAGCTCTTTTCTGTGCTGAGAACCCCAGAGCTGGATGCAATGCTCCAGGTGGGGTCTCACCAGAGCAGAGCAATGGGGCAGAATCCCCTCCCTGGCCCTGCTGCCCATGCTGCTTTGGATGTAGTCCGTGATGCACTTGGCCTATTCTAGAGAGTGAGTGCACATTGCCAGGCCATGTCCAACGTTTCGTTCACTAGCACCCTAATTGCATCTTGGCAGGGCTGTTCTCAATCCTTTTATCCCCCCAGTCTGTACTGATACTTGGGATTGCCCCAAGCCGAGTGGACCACCTTGCACATGACCTTGCTGAAGGTCATGAGGTCCATCTGGACCTTGAGCTTGTCCAGGTCCCTCTGGGTGGCATCCAGTACCTCAGGCTTGTCAATTGCACTGCTCAGTTTGGTGTCACCTGCAAACTTGCTGCAGGTGCACTCAATGCCGCCATGTTATTGATGAAGGCATTAAACACTACCGGTCCCAATATGGATCCCTGAGGGACACCACTTGTCACCAGTGTCCTTCTGGACATTGATTCATTAACTGCTACCGTCTAGGTGTGACCACCTAACCAATTCCTCATCCTCCACCCAGTCCACCTGTCAATTTGGACCAACTCTCCAATTTGGAATGATGTTGTAGAGGACCATGTCAAAATCCTTACAGAAGTCCAGACAGGTATCTGTAGCTCTTATCTTATTCACTTATGTAGTCACTCCATCATCTTAGAGTGACTTTAAGACTCTAGATCCAAAGAGAAGAGCCTAATTCAACGTTTTGCACTTTTAAGTCATGAGAATGGTTCTCTTCCTTTGTCTCACCACAGATACAGCAAATTGGCTTTCTTTAGGGAAAGATTGGGTAATAAATGGATGCCCTAATCTCTTGAAGTTTCATGCTTCTGAGCAGCATCATTGAAGATATCCTGAAGAATTATGAGTTGTTACGATTTTGTTACCCAAATCATCTTACCAGTCCTTCCTGTGGACATTCCTCTCATGGGACTTCATTGCAAGAGGACTTAAATGTATTCTTGCTTCTTGAGAGCATTCGATTAGATGCACTTCATCTCAGAAATCATTTTTTACTTCCTGATAGCAAGAAGATAACAAGATCATTGCCAGAAAGATACTTTGTTTTTTAATAAAATATTTTTGATTGTGAATGTAATTATAAACGTTACTTGTTTTTGTCTTTCAGCTGACCTGATAGACAGCTGTATAGAAAACATGAAGCACGTTCATGCACAGCTGAATTTGGATTCCCTAAAGCCTGGGAAAGCACAGAGAAAAAAGGTAGCTATAAAAACCAGAACACTGATAGCATAAGGCACTTCCCTGCTTTCTTTTGTTTGTTTTCTTGAGGCAGATACTACCTGTATCTGTCATGGATGAGGCAAAGTAAATGACAACTTGTAGTGGATCCAGATACTGGAGCTTCTGTAAGATTCAATGATTTTAGAGCTTTTACCAACTTAGTTATATCACATGCCCCACCCAGAGGTCTCACTAGGTCTCAGCTACCTTTTCTAAAGTAGAGATGACTGCAACTTCAGGAATGTCAGGCAGAAAATCACATCAGTTCATACTTTGCAGCTGCTCAGTCTTGGATGTTCACTGGACAAAGCCCCTGGGCATGTCCTGGTGTTTTTCTCCATGCATCCCTCTGGTCCTCAGGCTCTTCTCCCATTTGCCAGATTGTTCCTCCAGCCAGGATCTTCACATTCTTCTTTTTGGGCCCATTTCTTTCTGCCAGGGACCATCTCTTTTCAGGAATCCTTCTTTTTGCCACTAACCTTTCTTTCCAGAACTCCAAGCTTCTGTTTGCCTAAACTCAATAGTCTCCATGCGAAGTACAACACATGATTGGCCTCTGAATTACTGGTTATGTCTCATGTCTTTTCATTAACTGGAGAATTCAGGACTTCCCACTTCTAGTCCAGTTTATCAGAATTAGCAACTAGTCCATCCTGGATGAAAGCAGCAAATAGCAGGCTTCTGATTGAGAGCTCAAAATTCCCTTTCAGACATTCACTCACATAAACATCTCATCCTTTTGTAATCTGTTGTGCTTGTAATTGATGATATTTAGTCTTATAGCATTAAGATTTGATTACAACAGATTACTGTTTTCAAACTTAGTTGGACTTTCAGTCTTGACTTCTTGGCCTTATCTAATCCAGCTAATTTTTTCCATCTTGTTTCCACCATAATATTTTTTGTTTTTCTTAAGTTGTTTTTTTCAGTGTCTTTCAACCAGTGCTAGCTGTTTTGGCTTTGTCTATTCCTGTACCAGTCAATGTCCCTCCCATCCCAAATACAGATCCAGTCTGCTTATGCATGTAAATTATTTTTTTTTTACTCTCCTATTATCTGGCTTTCAGTTATATTGTTTTTTTCTGTTCTCCTTCATACTTGGTGTGGACATCTCAGTTTCTTGTCATCAGACTCAATTGTCTCTGTTTTTTTAAATTCTTGTCAGTTTGAGGTTTTTTTTAGTGTCATACTTGTGGTCCTTCCACTGCCTGCACTCCCAGTTTCTTCTTTCCATTCACAATTTATTTATCTAGCCTTTTTTATTTCAGCCTCCCTTCCAGTTCTTCCAGACTCTTTTGTCACCCAAATCTTCTTTGCCACATTTAGATATGAATTATATCTTACCATCATACCACAGTTTCATAAGATTTTTGTTGCAATCCACTTGTTTTCTGCCACTTTCATCTAAGAGAATTAATAAAATACAAGCTGTAACCTCTGCTGTCAAGTTTGATATCTCGTCCACTCCCACATAAAGCTGAAATTGTAGAAAACATCTTCCTGTAGGGTATTTCTGCATTGCTTCAGCTAAATAGTATTTTTCTCTGAGGTTTTGGTATAGACATCAGCCTTGATTTGTGAGAGTATGGAACTGTTTTATAACAATGAGCTCTTAAAAATTTTGAGTTTGACCCTGACATTTGAAGACTATCATTTTTTCTTGAGATCTCCTAAACACATTCATTTTCCCTTTTCAAGGGTTGGAGGCTGAAAGGTGTCTTGCCCTGGATGTGTTCTGTAAGGTTGAAGGCAGCTGGTTCTTTGTAGTTTTTGGGTTGGGAATTTAAAACTTGAAAGAAATTGGAGGAAAGGAGCCTCTGAGAAAGTCCAGGAAAACTGTTTGTGTTTAATTGAAAATTCTTTGAAAGATTTGCAGAAGACTTTGTGGCAGATTTATCTGCTGAGCTGGGACTGTAGGTTGCTGCATCATATGTAAGTGGGCTGCTCATCATAAGTGGTACATAATGAGTTTAATGTGGGGGACACAGAGACATTGCTTTCATGGCAGATTTAGCTGATCATTCACAAAACTGCCCCTTTGCCCACTTCAAGGCACAACTCTCAAAGGAAAGTTATGACAGTTCCTTTTTCCCTTTTTCTGCCTCTTTTTTTTTGTTTGGAAAAATGAGTTTGACTTATCTTCATTCTCAGGACAACTAATGTGTTTTACTTGATATTCTTTTTCTTCACAATAATTAGTGTGATGCTAATAAAGAGCATGAAAAATATTTACAAGTAACCAGGCTTTCAAAAAAACACATCAAAGTAGTATCTAAGTAAAAGTCAAGATATCCTAAAATAAATAAATAGAAACAGGGCTATCAATGCAATCCACAACTTTTTCAACCTCCTAGAAGTTTATATATTAAATATGACTTGTAGCTTGTGGCATTTTAATGCTATTTTACATATTAACTAAATTAATACATACAGAATTCCTTGAAAGAATTCTTGTCTTAGGAGTCTTGTCTTAGAGATAGCATTTTATTTTGCTAAAAGTGAGATAAACCAGTTATAAAATGTATTTGTAAAAATGACATGTGTGTTTCTTTCACTTCACCTAGCTTTCATTAACCTTTTTGCACAGACTCATACTTCATCTCTAAATGTAATCAAATATATGATTTATGGATATATAAGCACATTATGATTTATAAGCACACATTGTTTCTTCACCTTGTCTGAGATTAGGTATGAATCCTATTTTACATTTTTGTTCCTTTATGCTTGATAAGACAAATAGTATCCTGTGGTGAAAAAGCTTGTTGGAATTTGGTCATCTTTCAGAAGTGGTTTAGTGTGTCAGCCCTATAGGAGTTATGTCAGCCATCACTACCCTGTAGTGTCAGAGCTCTGTCATGAAGATAGATTTTTTTTTTTTACTTGTGACTTGAATCTCAGTGTAGCATCTCACAGTCACAAGGTCTGTATTTGTTTTTGTAATATTCGTATCAGGTTGGAAGTTATTTATAGCTTCCATATTTGTAGTTAAGGTTTAGGACACTGAGACCCTGGGAATATAAGGATGGATTGGTCTGACCAACTGTAGAGATCACAGAATATTCTGAGTTGGAATGGACCCTGAAGGATGATCAAGTCCAGTTCTTAAGAGAGTGGTCCATACAGAGGTCAAGACATAATACAGAGGTCAAGACACTCACAACCTTGGCATTATTAGCACCATGCTCCAACCAACTGAGCTCATCTCAGGGCCTGAATCACAGAGCTAATTTAACCTTGTTTTTATCCAAGGAAGAAAAATAAATGCTTCTAGGGAGTGATTCATTTGACTTGTTTTAGATGTGTGCTTTAAGATGGAACAAATACTCAGAAAGTTCCCACCCATTCTTAATTAGTTGTAAGAGAAATGGAGCTCGATATTACAGATCCTTGCATTTGGTCAGATTGATGCCCCTAGAAATAGTATCTGTGGGTTATAAAGAGAGATAAGGATGATAAGTTACTGGTTATAAATGTCTTCAGTAAACGTGCTTGAAGCTAGCTGAGAGGAATTCTACCTGAAATCAGAAGAAAACTGCTGAGGAGATGTGACCCAACTGTTGATACCTTAGATTCAGACTTCTTGTTTTGAAGTGTCTTTCTTCCTTGTACAAAATTAATTCTGGTCTTGCACTGATGATGTTCAATTATTTTTCTCTGGATAGGAGGATAACCTTATTAAGGAGTTACGGTGCTCTATGCAGCTTCTTAGAAACTGCCTCTTTGAAAATGAAGAATGCAAAGTAAGTATTCTCATGCTGAAGTAATGTGAGCACATTCAGTTACTGAATGAAGATAATTTTTTTTTCTACTTTGAAGTTATTTTCAAGCTGGCTAAATTTAAGTTTGATAATAAAGGCAAGAAATACTTCAAATGTCATTATTATTCCCACTTCCTAAGAATATTTCATACATGTATTAGGAACTCAGTGTTCTTATTGAAACATCATCTCCCAGTGGTTTCAGATGGGTATTATATTTTGTATCCACTTCTGCTTTGAGTAAGTCAATAATTCTAATTTTCAAAGCATATAATATGAAAAATGGATGTGGAGAAAAGTGTGGGGCCACCAGAAAGGCACACAGAGATACACTTCAGGTCTTAGAAAAAGTGGTTCCTCCTCCTTATTCCTCTCTACTTACTTCCTTTCCCTTTCTGAAACACAAGAAAACCCCAAAACCACCCCAACCAAACAAGCAAAACCAAAAAAACCCCAAAGCATAAATAATAATTTACTATTTATTTTTCTTTATCTGAGTTAAATTGTACTAGTCCTCCAAAACACAATTTTGTTTTCACCTCCATTTTTTATAAAATAATTTTTCTTGCTCAAAATCTTGAATTTCCTATTTTCATTTAATTCTTCTTTTTTCTCTGTTCTCCTCAATTTCTTTTCAGCTTCAATTCTGCCTACCTGTTTTTTGCCATGGGGAAAATACTACATTACTTGTTTTCACTTTTTCCTGTGTTCTTTCTTTCTGATCACTGCTCTTCCTCTTTCTTATTCCTGATACCATTCACACATTTATTTCCACTTTCTCTTTCACAGTTTCATTTTTCTTGGCATTGTGTTACTTGTGCTATTTATACCACTTGGGCTGCTTTTAACAAACACATTAGTGGAACCACGAGATTTCCTTACTTTCCAGGAGTACCCCTTTTCCAGCGCATGTATTAGCTTCCTTTTTGTATGCGGAACACTTGGGGCTGAATAAGCCATCTGATTATCCCTGAAGTCCTCATAACTTGGTTGTGCCAAGATCTCAGCTAAGATTATTGTGGAATGTTTTTCTTGTTTTGATCAGGATGTGCAGAAACAGTTGCTTGGAGGATTGAAGGAGGTTGCTGTTGATAACTGAAGATTTCTATCATTTGCTCTGTATAAAACTGCACTCTTGTATTTCCATGACTTTTGAGTGCCAATAATTACTTTAGAAGGAGAAGAATAGAACTTTAAAATTGAGAGCTCTTAACAAGAACAGTTGGAATGAATAATTCTTTACTTTTGTTTGCATGTCTTTCAGTAATTAGGATATGTGCTGTTTTTGATTGGCATAGAGTTAAATTCATTGGTTGAAATTATGGTGCCAGTTCTCTGTACAGTCATTTAAACCATAAGATAAAACATAAGATAAAAATATGTTTTTCTCACTCTGTACTTCATTTTCAAAGTATTGATAGCATTTTAAATTCTTCCTCATGTTGTTGTAGATGGCAGTACTCAAAACTCATCTTGTTCCTGTTCTGCATTCTCTATGGCCGTGGTTTTTAGCAGATGACTCCTCAATGCAAATAGCTCTGCATTTGCTTTGTGTCTACACTGCAAACTATCCTGCAGGTATGAAAGTCACTCTGTGGTGGATTACATCAAAATATTTACCAGAATAATTCAGACAGAAAATCACAATAAAGGGAAAAGAATGTTTATTGCTACCATAAGAAGAAAGTGTAAAAGCACTGGTCCATCAAAGTCTGTCAAGAGTTTTGATTTTAATACATTCAAGATTTTGTTCAGATCTGGTTTCAAACTGTTGGATTTAGCAAGAGTACAATTGTACTAAAGGATTAAATAGCATTTAATTCAAACCATTATGTTTGAAGGTTACACTAAATGTCCTGCCAAGCTGAGTAGTATATTATAGAAGTACTATTCTAGGAATTCTGTAATAGAGAACAGTGTATCGGTACTTTATATGGGTTCTACTTCAGTCCTTATTGAGAACATTCTGTTTTTGAAATAGTCCATCAAATTCAATTTTGTATTAAATTTCTTCAATTTATTTATGCCTTGGACTCAGTAGCTTGCATTTATATATTTTTCATATGGAATGTCCTTTTCATTTGAGCAAACTTTTTCTTTTAATATATAATTAACCCCACTACTAGAAGCCTGAACTCTTTTCTAGCATGGATTTGTCTCATTCCATGTCCTGGTTATTTAAATTTAGCAAATCATAGATAATGATTTGCAAGTGGCTTGCAGAGATGCAAAAGTGTCTGTTCCTTTATCCCTGTCAAGATACCATAAGAGTTAACATGGTTCAAATATGACCCTTTTTTTAAGTTAATATCTCCAGACATTAAATGAGCTTGCAATGGCTTTTTTTCACAAAGAATTTTTTTTAAATATGCGCCAAAGAAAGATGTGTATTAGTCAGCTGCAGAATATAAAATAAAAATGTAATGTCCAGTCCATGTGCAAGAAACCAAGCTGGAGTTCTGATGGTCTTTCCTGTTTCTTAACACTAGGCTGAGTTTAGTGTCTCTAGGCTGCATTTTTATTTTCCTTGCTGATAAGAGCAAGTCCTGTCTGATCAATCATGTTTTTTCTCTCTTTTGGGAATAGGTGGCTTATGAGGTATCCCAACTTTACCTACTCTGAAGTGCTTAACCACTTCTCCTCAGTGTAGTCAGGGAAATGGATGTAAATATTTGTTACAGTTAAACAGTGTCTCATTTTTGTTTACTTTTGCCATGTAGGAAATTAACTGTTGTTGCTGATGGCCAGTGCCACTAAAAAAAGGCGTGTATCTGTATTTGTGCAGAAGGCATGTATCTATATTTGGTTGCTAACATAATTGTCCCCTGTTGCTGTATTAATTTAAACTTGTAGCTCTGTAGCATAGGATTGTGCATTCTTCTGTTGTACAATGTAATGACAGCTGCAGACAGTGCTTATATTTCTCAGAAAAATATTCTAAGAAATTTATATTAATCCTTTCAGATTATACAGAGACCTCTTTTTCTGAACCAGTTTCAGAGGATCCCTTCAGATTCAACTGCCAAATAATTGTATAATTAGATATATGTTCTGGTTTTTAAAGAGACTTTCTGAGAAGGAGCAATGGCTTCTAT